>PVJH01006046.1:0-105622 GCA_004026705.1 Nesogale talazaci
GCAAACTGGTGCACGTCCACTCCCCTGCTTGATGAGAGCTACCTCACCTGAATGGTGGCTGAGTGCATAGAGGTTTGGGTGTCAGACTCATCTGCATATTTGTGATGCTGTAAGCAAAGCCTTCGTCTGCAACCAGTAAGTTTGACAGTCGAACCTATGAACAACTCCACGGGTAAAAATGTGGCTGTACAAATCTCTGATATTCTGTAGTGTGTCCAAGTGAATCCAAATCCACTCTGGGACCATTGGTTTGGCTTTTGGTCAATCTACTGTATAATCGAACTAAACCTGCTTCATGATTACATGAAGGGATGTTTGACCTGCTAACACAGTCTTCCTATCGTTATTAAATACTCTACAATGGCTAACATTTTATGCCCCAAAAGCCTGCATAGCATATATCTACCTCGTACCACAGATATGTTGCCTAAGTTCTCCACTTTCAACTTGTAGGAAGTAGTTTTGTGAAACCAACATCTATTTGTAGGTTTCCATGCCTCCTTTCCAAATAGCCGCTGAGCATTTCGTTTGTTTGGGTTTGTTTGGTTTCTCACAGCAAGTCCATATAGTAACACAGATACTGTTTTCTCACGGTGTGAGGGCAGAAGAAAATCAAGGACAGTCTTTAGTAGAATCCTCTCTGAAACGCACAGGTGGGAGAAGGAAAAATGAGGGCTCTCTGGCTACGGGAAGCCAGCTCTAGTCTCAGCAGGGAATACGTGGCTGAAGCCGCTGTGAGTTGGGCAGATGCCTAGACCACTGCCAAACATCCACTGCCATCAAGTTGATTTCAACTCATTGCCACCCTATAGAGGTTTTCTGGGATGATAAATATTTTGCAAAAACAGCCAACCTCATCTTTCTCTTTCAGAGCAGCTGGTGGCTTTGAGGGCACCACCCCCCCCACCCCCCCATGGTTAGCAACCTGATGCCCAATCCATAGACCCACCAGGGCTGCTTTGGTAGATGTCGTTAGCCAAGAAATCACAATCATCTGCCTTCTAAATAGCATACTATGAGTTGTGGGGAGGGAGATCAGCTGAAGGGAAAGTCAAACTCCCTGCCCTAAAAAGTCTTTTACAAAGGAGAGAGACCTCAGGCTGCATAAATAAGAACAAGTGTTTTTATACCTCCATTGTGTCCTCCAGTAAGATAGTTTAAAAAGCAGCTGTCTTCTCATGTTTGGTATCCCTCCCTATGAGTAGAGGAGCATTGTATGTTGATGGCTACGTGACTACAATTATTTCAAATATTCAGAGGAAAAAAATGAATTGTATAATGAAATCATCAGATAAAATCCTTGAAGCAGATGGAAAGGACCTCATTTTGATGAGAGGCATCACGCACAAGGTGGAAGAACTCTTTTGCTTTTCAAGTTGAAGCTCAAGTTCGTGCTGGAGATTAAATCCCTTTAAAGCAGGGGTGCTCAAACATTTTAAACAGGGGGCAAATTCACTGTCCCTCGGATCATTGGCGAGCCAGACTATAGTTAAAACAAAAAAACCCCAAAAACTATGAGCAAATTCTCTGTGGACATGGGATGAGTTGGCTGCTAAGCAGGAAGGGAGCAACTGTGAAATCACCTGGCAGCCAGATAAATGTCCTTGGTGGGCCGCATGTGGTCCGTGGGCTGTAGTTTGAGGACCCCTGCTTTAAAAGCTCTCTTGTTCTTTTTCAGCAAGTTTAAGAAGTCGGGAACAGTGAGAAATGTGCTCTCTTGCTTTTTCATTCTCATTGTATTATAAATATGAAAATAACTGCCTCCCTATTAAGATCTTCATTAAAGGGGAATTTTTGGATATGATTTTTCTGGCACAACCTTGCTTGCTGAAAGTGAGGAAGACTGAAAGCACTTGCTGATGAAAATCCAAGATTACACCCTTCAGTATGGATTACAGCTCAATATAAAGAAAACAAAATTCCTCACAAGTGGACCAGTAGGTAACATCCTACTTTAAAAAACTAAATTAAAAGTTGCCAAAGATTTCAACTTGCTTGGATCCACAATCAGTGCTCAAGGAAGCAACAGTTAAGCGATTAAAGGATGAAGTGCATTGAGTAAATCTATAAAACAAGGCCTCTTTAAAGAATGGAAAAACAAGGATGCTTGTTCGAAGACTCTGGTATAGGTGACCCAAGCCATGGCACATACAATTGCCCTCAATGTCTATGAAAATTAGACACTGCATTAAGAAGATTGAAGAAATGATCCCTTTGAATTATGGTGTTGGTGAAGACTAATAAGAATATCATAGACTGGCAAAGAACAAACCAATCTGTCTTGAAAGAAGCACAGTGCAAATCCTCCTTAGAGACAAGCATAACGAGACTCTGTCTCACACACTTTTGATACATTATCAGGAGAGCACTCTGTGAAGGAGAGCGCTTGGTACAATATAGAGGCAGCCAAAAGGAGGAAGGCCCTTGAGAAGATGGAGTGACACAGGGGCTGCAATAATGGGCTCAAAGACAGGCAAACCGTGAGGATGGAGCAGGAGCATGCAGTGTTTTCTTCTGCTGTGCAAAGGGACCCCAAGGATCAATACCAACTTGATGGCACTTCACAGCAACCACATCCCTCGTCTTTGTAACCCCCACCTAAAGACTGAGTGGGAGAATTCATTTTTGGCATATGGCCTGGGAAATGATAAGCCACCTCAGACACAGGAAGCGAGAATCTCAGGACCACCAAAAAGAGGGATTGCATGTTCAAGTAACAGATGTGATAGCAGAGACTCTGAGAAAGATCAGTGGACTTCCTGGTCTGAAGCAGTAAAGCTGAGTGTCTTCACGCAGGAGACTGGCTTGCAGAGGGGTGAGGGGTGGGGGCTTTGAGTACTCTTCAGCACTAATGGAGCTTTCTAACACTGGCCACTTTCTAATACCGAGGCCAAGGGACTTCATAGCTGAGAGCAAGTACCAGAGAAATCTGGCACAGCTGACAAAAGGCACCATAGACAAAAGAATGGTATCTTTACTGTTTCTGATCTTGAAATGTAACTTCCCTAATGAACCCCTATAATTTTGAGTATTGTATGTGAGTTCTGGTGGTAATTGCAGGGGACGATAGAGCCAAATAGGAGAGTCGAATGCTGTGTGAGGAACAGTCGGCATCAGTGTAGGGTGAAAGCCTTGCAGGGTGGAGGTAGGTCTGACTTTTGCCTCATAGGAATCCTCCCTTGGCACATGTGAAGTTACAGTCTACGTCGCCCTAAGGGACAGGAGAGAGCAGACTCCATTACTGCTTTCTCATGAGCTCAGTCATATGTTTGTAGGCTAATATAGATGTGGGCTATCTGTCCACTCTCTTGCTTGATGGCAGCCTCACCTTACATCTGAGTAGATAGAACGTATTTGCAGTCATAGAATAGATCCAAACCAGATGGTCTGGGTAAGGGTCTGCATGTGAGTGCTGTCTGGGGGAAAATCAAAAGAACTGATTCCCAGCAATGAATTATAACAGAAAAAGTCAGCTATTGCCAAAACAAAAAAAATTAATAATAATAATAATAATAATAAAAACCCTGAAGCTGGACCAAGGGGTTTCAAAAATTGGACCAAAATTTCTGCATTTAATTTCAATTACATTTGACAGTTTACTTCATCATAGCCTATAGATAAATTATGATTAAAGACCTGAGAAAGTATAAAGAGTTACATAAGTTGCCAGAATATCACTTTTTACAGATATGTTTTGAAGTTTGACCCTTAAGGAGCTGTCCTTCCTGGCCTTCAGACAATATACCACTGTCCTTGGTGGTAAAAGGATGGGCTGAAACTGAGAAGAGGTTGAACTCCAAGATCAACTAAAACTCTGTTATTCTAGGCACTGTGACAGCCCTGCAGTCTTTACTGTATTGTTTTATATGAGATTAATTCAAGCTATACTTTCTTCACATAAGAATGTGATTCCACCAAGAAATTATTAACTAGTTCACTGCCATTGAGTTAATTCTGACTCAGACCAATCCTATAGGATAGAGTGCAGCTGCACCTCTGAGTTTCCAAGACTATAACTCTTTCTGGGAGTAGAAAGCCTCATTGTTCTCCCTCGGAGCAACTGATGGCTTCAACCTGCTGCGGTTGTGGATCAAAGGCCAACTCTTCACCACCAAGCACTGCTTCATAAACACTTTTTGTGTCGTCCAATGAGCATCTTCGTTTATAAAGTATGCCTTCCCTTCTCATCAAAGAGGAGATTCTTCACATTGAATTCTCAGAAGGCAGAAGAAACACAGACTAACTCCCATCCTATTTCAGAGCAACACCTTCCTCAAGTCTTATAAGTATTTAACAGTACATATTCCCCTAAACCAGTTGAGAAAAAAAGACCTAGCAATCTACTTGCAAAACTCAGCCAATGAAAGGCCTACAGATCACAACAATCTAATTCTCATCCAATCGTGGGATCCGGCCAGGATCAGCCAGCATTGGGGTTCTGCTGTGTGTGGCATGGCACAAGTCAAGGTTTGATTTGACCATAAGAACAATAACAACAGTTAATAATAACACTGCAAAATGTCTAAGAAATGTTGAAATCATGCCCTGGCTCTCCTCTCCTCATTATACACCTTCGGTAGGAGACAATAGGAGTTGAGAAAAGGTGGGAGAGATGAAGGGAGAAAAGATGGGCAGAGACAGGAGAGGGGAGAAGAGAAGCGAAAAGGAAAATCCTTTTGTGGTTTCTAAGGATCATAATGAAAGGGGGAAGCCCTTGAGGTCTTTCCTTCAAGCCAAAGGAGTTCAGAGTCTCTCTCAGCTTGAGAGCATCTCCCTTACACATAGCCTCCTCGGTAATGATCGCTCCATCCACAAGGCCACCCCAGCTCTTGGGTAATGTGTCCACTCGGCTCCGCTGCGACTGTGCTCTCTCTGCCCTCAGCGCCTCTTCTGTGATTACTCTGGCCTCGTTGGCTTCCGCAGAGCAACCCTGCACCTCTGTTATCCTTCTCTGCTATTGCCGTCACCCTCTCAGTGACCTCCTCTGCTCCCCCGGGCTCTGTGATCTCGCTGGCCCCTATGATCACGCTCCTTGGTTTTCTCACTTATTTTTCTGCCCTTTCTGGCTTTCTCGGCTTTCTTTAGAACTCAGAAAAACTCGAAAGGTTCAGAGACTAATTTCAGTTTGGATAAGCATCCAAACTTGTGAGGGCTTACGCCAATGCTTTACTGAAACTGTTTGGATGTAAACTCTCACTGAGGAAGTCAGCCTTGTGAAAGTTCAAGTACTTGGAGTTTTATCAAGAGACTAAGTCCCCTCGAGCCCTGGCCTTTCTGCTTCTGATTTTGAGGGAGGTGAAAGGGCAAGAGAAGTTCTTTCCTATGCACACTTTGTCTTCTTTCCTCTGACGTGAGCCTTGCTTGATTTAAGCAGGCTGTTGGTAAACTTTTTGTTGTCCAAGCTGAAGCTCTGGGTTCAGTTCTCACTCAATGCACCTTACATGTCACGACCACCTGTCTGCCAGTGGTGGATGGGTTGTTTCTGTGTGTGTGTGTGTGTGTGTGTGTGTGTGTTTGGTTGTTTTTTTGTTTTGTTTTTGATGGGGTGTTTCTATGATGTTGAAGAGACTGAAAAAAATAAACCAGGGATATAAGTCAGAAAATCAGCAAAGGGAAATCCATGAACCCACAGAGGTCACATTTGTAACTAATTGTAGAGATGGCTCAGAAACTAACAGCAGAGTTTCACTCCATTTCACATGGGGCCACCTAGAGACAGGGCTGCCTCATTGGTAGCTAATAACACAAGCACAACTGTGATCAGAAAACCCACTATCCTGCACCTTGAGAAAGAACTCCGGCAGTCCCCTGGCCTGTCCTTAAGCGTTTGAGTGACTGCCTAGTGTGTACTGGAAACACAGGAAGCTGGACTCTACATTCAATTGTTAAGAGGTAATGATAGATTTGCTTTCCGTAAGCATTCTTGACTACATCTACTTTGTGTGACCTTAAACTAGATTGGAAAAAATGTCAAAAATGTTGCTATACAAGTATTTCTTCCTACCACCCTTATTTCACTGTGTAGAATTTAATTTAAAGATTAGATGATGATATTTAGTTCCTGTTACCTGAAAAATATGCATTTCTATCATTTCTATCACATAGCCACGCAGATGCTTTTAAATCAAATTTTGCACAGTCTCTTTCTGTGCCCAGCAGATCCACCGGGGTCATAAGTCCATACTATAAAGCATCAGAGATAAGTAGAATAGCAAAGGTCATTCTTGCTCGGTGTGCTTGCCCAATATTTAGTGAGTCTCTTTATTTTGCTTTCAGTTTTTACATTTCTGGTGAAGCTATATAGTCCACATCAAGCTGGGTGGCATAAGCTGAAAATATTTCAAATGCTGAGACAAGTTTTTTGTTCGATCTTCTTAATAATATGAGGGCATTTCCTTATCTATCCCTTTAGTATGGAAGCTATAAACTTGTGGTTTATGGATGACAGGCAGCCAAAAGACATATTTTATTGACCTGAGTTAGTTTTTTTTTTTCTATTCTGATTGAAAAGCTCTAACTAGACTGACAATCTCCACCTTGTCGGAAGGGTGGTTCTTATTAGTTACTCTTGCATTGCAGCTGATGGATGGCCTCCTCCCATGTGCAGAGCCTACGGACCCCCAGATTTCAAGGTCCTGATCTCTGTGAAGTCAGTTGCCAGTCATGTCTTCTGAAGTGCAGCTGGGTGAACTGAAACTAGCCTTTTAGCTAGCCGATGATCATGGAGAGCATCCCAGCAATAGGCTTGTTTGGAATGTGGCAAGAAACTGTGAACTTTGATTAAGGCTCTTTCTCTCAGACCTTCTTCATCTGGATCCATAAATAAGGGTTAAGCAAAGGACCACCCCATTTGTTTCCAGGATCACTCCCAAGAGAACCAGCTTCCGGGTGTGGGATGAGTGAGTCTGGGCACTTGGAAACCTCACTTCTAATAGATAAGGTCCCACATGCAGAGTTTCCCACCAGGCTGCAGAGATTGCCTTTCTGGTATTAAATTTGAGTCAAAGGTCAGGAAAATTTTATTTACAAAGAGTTCTCAACAAGTTGAATGCCTAGATTATCAGGGAATTTTTCTGAAGAAGAAATAAAATCAATTTATTGTTGTGAAAAAATATTATTCACACCACCTTGGGCAATGCAGATCAAATTCATGGAGACTATTGGCATTCATCATGTGACACCACCACCAGAGTACCTGTTGTGGTTGGTGGGGTCATACCAGAACACCACAGAGTCATGGGATTAGCAAGCATTTGCCCATTTCCTTAGGCTACTTGCACCGAAGTGTCACCGGCCCTGATGACTGAAGTCCTGGGCCCAAGAGTCCTTCACACCTAGAATGCCTATCTGGAGTCTGGTGGCACTGTGTGGTAAGCCTTAAATTGCTAACCTCAAGGTGGGCTGTTCAAACCCACGAGCCACTCCTTGGGAGAAAAAAGAATCTGTATACTCCCCTAGAGATTTCTAACCTTAGAAACTCCATACAGTCTCACTGTGAATCAGAATTGACTCAATGGCAGTGGACTTTGTTTAGAGTACTTACACCTTGTTCAAATTCAGTGTCGGCTTCTAAACGTGTACATCGGTGCTGGTAAAGAGCCTGGTGGTCAGCAAAGAATCAACCTCAGCATGAGAGAGGTTTGCGTTTGTCCTCAGCCCCTAGGAGAAGACCTCTAGATCCCTAGGAGGCTTTGCCTGCTGAGAGTAACTTCATTATCTGGAGGGCCAGTCTGTAGACACAACGTGATCTAGGATGAGGGCTTTGTGCCACATCAGATAGTGTGTGAGGCAGGCTTCTCTAGAGAAACAAAACCAGGACCCTAATAATGTTCTCTGTGTATTTATATAGATAGAAAGATATCTAACATAAGAAACAAAAAGTTAACTAATCTATAAAGCAGAACAAATGGCTCAGTGAAACTCACTTGTGTGAGACAGCTGGTACCCTGGCAGTCCGGGTCTTGGATTCAGGCTATCTGGCCACAAGCAGCGAACAGCAAGGGAGGTCACCAGCAGTCAGCCTGATGACAGGGTCCAACAGTCCCCAGCTCGAGAGATGTATATTCCAGGAGCGTGGCGAAGCAGGGCTTGAAGGAACCTCAACTCACAGCAACATAGTTCACGGATTAGGTGTCCCACAAGTAGTGTCGCTTAGAGATCAAGGCACAGGACAAGCAAGGCAGCTGGCTGGTCTGAGATCCAAGAGAATGAGAGCAAGTTGGAGCTCACTGAACCATTTCTATCTCTGCCCTTCAATCAAGCTCACACATTCATTGTCCATGTTGTCATAAGAAACCTATCTTCTTTGGCTATATTGGCATAACAAAGTTGCCTATCAGAGATAGTCTGTGCTCCAAGTATGACTCATGGTCAAGGCTTTGGACCGTACACCAAGGCTTAGTCAGTCTGCCTGCAGGACTTAGCTAAGAAGTTCAGTAGCTTGGTATCTCATGACCCTATGCAACTCTTGTCTCTGCTGATTTTACCACTGATTTTTTGCCATAATAACCCATTTCTTTTCAGATTTGTGTGAGTGTTTCCACAGGATGATTGAACCTGAGAATGATCTTTGGAACCCCCAAATACACAAAAGTAAGAATGGTTTGGGGAACAAGAATGGTCTTGGGGAGCTTTGGAAGTGCAGGTGGAAATCCGGGTGAGAAACCCTAATTCTCCAGAAAGGTTGCAGTGACTTTCTGAGGATGCTTTCGCTAAAGAAAACTGTTGTCAGAAGACAAAGTCCCCTGGGATTTTAGCCCTGACTCAGCTCACAGGCCTGCAGAGCCTGAGTTTCTAATGGCAACTGAAACCCTACCAACCAGTCCCACAAAGCAAGGAAATCAAATCATCGGCCCCTCATCTTCAACATCTTCCTTAGGAACCCTCTTCAACCTGTTTGCCACTACCATCTCATTAAGGGAAAAGATAATTATGATATTAGCGTCTCACTTCTCAACACTTACTGAAGTCTCAAGTACTTAAATTCACACTTAAAAGAAACTGGGTACCAGTCTTTCTGACACCTATTATTCAAATGCAAATCTCACAGTGATTGCTGAAAACTCACTGTCTTTGCATTTCTGACTACAAAGCACAGATGGTGTTTTCAGTGAACTGATCTCCAACTGCCTGTGGGACTGGAGAAAAGGGACAGGCATGTGTGTGTAAACGCTAGGGAAGCGCTCCCACTATGGTGGAGCGGATTCCCACCCAGAGCAACACCATAGGGCAGGGTGGAGAGATTTAAGAGAGCGGATCGCCTCCTCTTTCTCCAGGAGAGTGATTGGTGGGTCTGAAAAGGCCCCTCTTGCAGTGAGTGATCTGATGATGAAACCACGGCACCCCGAGGCTAAGAGCTGTGCTCATATCCGAATTACACACCAACAACAAAAAGAACGAAAATCCCTTGCTCTGGCTTGTCTTCACAGTGACCCTACGGGGCAGACAAGAAGAGCTTTTGCAAGACCACAATCTTTATGGAAGCAGACTGCCACAGCTCGCCACTGTACATGCTGATGGCTTTCCACTGCCATTTTCTTAGTAAGCAGCTTTTGATATTGTTTTTCTGGAGTTAAATTTGGTTCCAAGATCAGGAAAAATTATATTTACAAAGAGTCCTTCAGCAAGATTATCTAGATTATCACTGTATCATTTTGGGGAGAAAAGAAAGAAAAAAAATTATTGTTGGGAAGAATAGTGTTTATACAACATTCATTGAGCAGTGCAATACTTTCACTGAAAAAATTCACTGAGATCATTTATGGCCATGATGTTGAACAACCACCAGAGTGTCTTTTGTAAATGTTTAACCACCGTGCTCCCTGGGCACTTACAGCTCCCCCTTGGAAAGTAACAAATGCTACCCCATTAGGAAAACTATACGGCTAGACTTAAGTCAGCCCCAAATCCTAATGACATGCTGCCAAATGCTGCCAATGTGTTCCAGCATCCATTATTGACCTTCTTATTAGAAGACTCTTAGCAGAAAGGTGAGGCTTTTTGCTCCTGTAAAGATTTACAGGGAACTCACAGGTCCGTTTAATTCTGACCTAGAGTGTCACTAAGAGCCAGTATCAACTCAGAGGCCGTACCAGAGTGACAACTGGAGAATGAATGGCTTCCTTATGTCTTGCTCCTAGACTTGCCATCCCCCCCCCCCCAACCTGTGGTTCCTCTAGGTTACAGCACTCTCAAGTTCTCAACAACTTGTATCGCTAGATGCCACCGTGTGGAAACCCTGTGACAGATTTGAACTGCCCTGTAGAGTTTTCTAGTCTGGAATCTTGATGAGACAGGAGCTCGGGTGGCACAGTAGTTACCAGTTGGACCGCTAACTACAATGTCAGCTGTTCAAAACCACCAGCCACCCTGCAGGAGAAAGATGGGTAGGTTCAAACCACCAACCTTCAGACAGTTGAGCACAAGCCATCTGTGCCCCTCAAGGAGGCTAAGGCCTTGTTGCTAGAAAGTTGCTGTTGACTCAAATCTAGGTCATAGCGAGCCCATGTGACAGTAGAACTGTCCCCCAGGGTTTCCTAGATCCTCATCTTGACTGGAGCACATTGCTAGGCTTCTCTCAGGTAGCCCACTGGGTGGGATTCAGCCACCAACTTTTTGGCTATCCCCTGGGCCCACTGTGGCTATCGCTTATTTAAGAAAAGATGGCATAAAGGTGAGGAGAAGAGGAAAATATAGTATTTAGTGACTTTACAGCATCATTGGCCTTTACAATTATAATTTTTAGAAATGTAGATCTGCTGCTGTTAATAGTCCACTTACAGCCAATTAAGTATTGACAAGGTAATTCTTGGGTCTTTCCTGGGTCTTTCAGTTCCTGTAAAGAGTGAACCCAGGAAAGCAGCTCTTCCTAAGCAGGCATGATGAATTCATTTGTTTGCATCTTTCTGGGAGCCCGTTACCAGGTCTTTCTCCCACAGAGCCACCTGCACCCCTCAGTAGCTGAACAACCTGTGCCCCCAGCAGGCTGTCTTCTACATACATGGCCTCCTTTCGTCCTCACACAAGTCTGTGGGTGTAGCAATGGGTTTGCACATAGCGGGCAGCTATTTGTTAGCAACCCCTCCACCCACCCACCCACATTGGCACTGCAGACACAAGACCTGGTGATGTGTGTCCACAAAGATGACATTGACGAAGCATCTGTGCTCCGTAGCACATGGGGTGTCAGTGATTATAAGCAACTCCCAGGCAGGGGTTTTTGTAGCCCCCTAAGAACCAGGAGGAAGAAGGTATGTTGGTTTCTGTTTCACAGAGAAAAGGAGCCCAACATTTGGAGAGATTGAGGAAACTGCCCAAGCACGTGAGGCTAGCACCAGCCAAATCAGTATTCCCACCTAGCTCTGTCCACCTCAGAATGTTTCTTTGTTAATCACTCTGCATTGCATTCAGGTTTCTGGTTAATTATAGACTCCGATTATAGCAATGTATTCAATATATCATTTATAGATTGCTAATTTTCAAAGAATTAAAGAACAAGTTAAATACCCTTAAACTGAAAGTACTAAAATGATACAGAATGTAATCAAATTTTTCTTGGATGCTTCAAATGATACTTTAAGTCCTTGTAATGTCTCAGGTGCTTCATCCTGCAGAAGAGTAATTGTGCTAATGAAGTGCAGGTCAGAAGAATAAGGGATAAATCAGCCTCCACTTACATATAATCACTATCCTAATTCTCATAAATACTTTTGCAGAGTTCATGATGTAGTGATCAACTAACTTTTTCTTTTTCCATTCAAGTTAACAAATCTTTATCTTGTGCCTTCGAGGTGCCAAGCCCTGTGGTAAGCTCTGGGCAGCAGTAATAAGTATGATATAATGCCTGTCCTTAAGGAGGACACATTCTGACTTTGGAGCACTACATTATCCCCTTGCAAGAGAATTACCTTGTCAATATTTAATTGGCTGTAAGTGGAATATTAACAGCAGCAGATCTACATTTTTAAAAATTACAATTGTTATGGCCACTGATGCCGTAAAGTCACTAAATACTATATTTTCCTCTTCTCCTCACCTTTATGCCATCTTTTCTTAAATAAGCGATAGCCACAGTGGGCCCAGGGGATAGCCAAAAAGTTGGTGGCTGAATCCCACCCAGTGGGCTACCTGAGAGAAGCCTAGCAATGTGCTCCAGTCAAGATGAGGATCTAGGAAACCCTGGGGGACAGTTCTACTGTCACATGGGCTCGCTATGACCTAGATTTGAGTCAACAGCAACTTTCTAGCAACAAGGCCTTAGCCTCCTTGAGGGGCACAGATGGCTTGTGCTCAACTGTCTGAAGGTTGGTGGTTTGAACCCACCAAGAAGCACTGGGGGAAAAGATAAAGAAGATCACACCCATGGGTGAGAAACCCTTTGGCCAGGAGGTCACCATGAGATGAAATAGACTTAACAGTAATGCATTCAGGTTGGGGTTTATAATTACCTCCCTATGTTATCCCAGGGTTCTTTTAAAACCTTGATATCTATCTATCATCTATTGACCCATCCATCCATTGATCTATCTATACATACATATATGCACAGCCCTTGATGAATAAATCATCTTTTTGTGGCTATTTTTCAGTATTGTAAGGCATCAGACTCTGTGCATATTTCAAGGCTTTTAAAAAGATCGAAGAAAGAAAGAAAGAAAGAAAGAAAGAAAGAAAGAAAGAAAGAAAGAAAGAAAGAAAGACACACCTGTCCTGGGATGGAAGGGAAGGGGAGCAGAAGCAGAAGGAAAGGAGGACAGGAGGGCACTCTTCCCTTTGGCAGATGTCTGGGGAAAAGAGACTCTTTATGAGATTACTGCATCAAAGGGAAGTAAGAAGTTTCCAGGTTGCCAGTCACCACGCCACCTAAATCTCACTTTTAATGAAGAAAAAAAAAAAGAACCCTTTAACTCCTGTACTGTTGTAAAATACTTACCAAAGACAACTTCCCTGCTAAGTGCCATTCATTTCAAGAGTGAAATGCAGTAACAGAGAAAAATGCCCAGGGCAACTGGAAACTGGGTTCCGCTGTCCCTGTAGTGAGAGAAGGCGTCTCTTTCCTTGACAGCTACCCCACTTAACTACTGTGCCCTCAGCCCCACTTGGCGCCAGGGAACATTTCGTCTTGTAGCAGATTCCCTGCCACAGTCAACACATCTTGAATGCTTAAAGTCTCCCAGGGGCTGCCTTGAGGGGAGGGGCAATTAGATGATCCATACGAAGAAAATCTTTACCCTGTCTCTTTGCTAAAAGTTCCAAATTTAGTAGAAATTCCAGAAGAGGATCATCAGGTAACTACTACTTCCTGAGTTTTCAGTTTCACTTTGGTGGTTTTTCAGTTCTCCTCGCCAGCAGCCACAGAAGCTGAGGGAGCCACCAATGGCCACGGGGAAGGCTGGAGACTCCACAAAACCAGCAGAAATGCTATTCCACTGACAGGAAGAAGGGGAATTGAAAGTGGAAACAAAATAACAGCAGATTCTTGGCCCTAGGGCTCCACTAGGTCTATGCCAATTTATATGCCCCGAAATAGGAAGAGATTCCAGCTGGAAATAGTTTCATCCCTTCCTCTTCTTTCTCTTCTTCTTCTTAATTTTTTTTTTAGTTCTCTGCTTGACTTAAATTGTAGTGGTTACTATTTGAAAGTTTCTTTATGCTGGACTAAGAAAGAAGCAAAGGCAGTCGCTCAAAATCTGTGGATACATCGCAAGCCAGGAAGTTCCATCAATTTATCATTGAAATCACTGGAGTATCTGTAGCAGTAAAGTCAAGAGCTGGTCTCCAAAAAGTTGTTCACCTTCCAACAGAAAAACAAGAAGAAAAAACAAAAACCCTAGACAATGTGCCATATATATATATATATATATATATTTTAAAGTTACAAAATACTCGGCTAGAATCAAGTACCACCAAGAAATGTCTTCCCGGAGCTCTTGGGTCTTACTTTCCTCGCTAGTGGTCAAAGCTAAATAACTCTATCACGAGCCGAAGTGCTATTTTGCTCTCGTTCACACCTAGATACATGGGACCATCTCTTGGTGTCTTTAGGGCCTGACATGTTGTGTGAAACATCTATGGACATTACAGTTTTTAAATGTCAGGTTAGTGTGAACCCATCCTACATAGTCCTCTTTTTTCATTTATTCTCCTTATTTCATATTGGTTCTCCATGTTGAATGATCTTTGTAGGTTTGGGTTCATGAATTCCTGAGTGCAGATCCACCATCATCAGATTCATAGCATTACCTATTTGCCTAAGGTCGCTTATGGAGGTCATCAGCATATATATATATATATATATATGTATATATATATATATATATATCATGCCTTTGGACAAGTGCACTTTTGGTACTTAAAGAGCCACTGAAGCTTAGACAAAAGTTTCCTACTGAAGAAAGATGGTAACCTTCTTTCAACATACCAAATGTATGTCCTGTACTGCAGTGTTTCAAGAGCAGGTTAATGTGTTCTTAGATACAGTTTAACAACGTAATATAACTTGTTTTAGAGCATATTGGCATAATTTCCAAGCATGTTTCATTCAGAGTTAACTTTCAATTGACTTTATATCAGTTACTCATCCTTTTTTTCCCTGGATATGTTGGAGATAAGACATAATTCTCAGTGCTGCAAATAAAATTCTTGGCCGTATTTCTGCTGCCAGAATCAGGACTAAAAAGAGTAAGTGTGGTAACTTCGGTATTTTAACTGAAAAGTGAATAAAAGATTCCCAGTACATAATTGTGCGTATCAACTTCAGATACAGGGGCCTCCACTTGCTCGGTGGGGTCTTTCGAGGTTGTTGTTCCCTGTTGAGTTAACTAGACCTCACTCATAAGCAGAGTCCAGAAGCTGGAAGTGGGTTCTGTATAAAGGATCAGTGTTTTGAACGCAATAGTTTTCTCCCAGATAAAATGTTGCACTGGGGTTCCAATTAGAACCTGAGATGGGCTACCTGTATTTCTAGGCTTCTAGAAATAAATCCTAGCTTCCCTCACCACTAGATCAATGTTTGTTTATTAGATGATTGATGAGAGTATTTCACCTCGTTGTCCTCTTAAGTCTTCCTTCTATTGCTCTTTGCTGGTTTGGGGACACTCCAATGGCTGTACTGTAGGAAACAGAGGGTTCTGTAGTCATGCTGCCATGATTTCTAACCAACCTTGACACTTTTCAGTGGCCGTCACTAAGTCACTGACCCTCGAAACACCTCAATTTACTCATATGCAAAATGCAAATAATTAGAATACCAATCTTGAAGGTGGCTTTGAGGATTAAATGAATTTATCTATGTGAATCCTTATGTTAGATTATTTTGTTCATGTAACACATTAAAAGATAGTAAAAAATGCCCATACAGAGTCCACAGTGGGGGAAGTGGGGTTTGCTAAGACCCTAAGCTACTTGCTGGACACACCAGAGGTTCCTCAAAGACAGGCCCAGTGACCTGCTTCTGAAAGGTCCCAGCCTTGGAAAACCCTGCTGAACACCTTCACTTGTGGTTACGTTAGGGGAGAAGGAGGTCAGGACAGGACTCAGAACCGTCCGCCAATGTGAGAGGCAGGAGATTAACATGACTGCTCTCCTGAACTACAACTGACTTTTTTCCCAGAATTCTCCAGAGGTGATGAATACCAAATTTCCTCTGAGCTAACAAGTTGAGAACACATCTTTCATGATTGTCCTTCCCAATCACTTATTCATTTCTCCACTCCTACAGTGTTTTCTGGGATGGCCTCCCAAATCTATTACTTACACTTGAATCATTGTCTCAGAGCCTGCTTCTAGGGGAATACAAACCAATGTATTTCCCCTCAAGGAATCTCCAACTCTGCTTTTTATGCAGTGACTGTGGACGTGAATTGTTCTAACTCGCTTGAGGACCTAATAAGGTAGTTGGCTTGGGTTAGGGACCCTAGAGGATATACATGTATGAGGGTAAGTCAAAAAAGATGACCACAAAATCCTAGAAACCTTTATCAAAGAGCAATAGTAAAATATAAGGGTGTTGTTTCTCCATCCATCTGCTATATAGGTTTCTATACACTTGAAGACTTTGAACTTGAAGTTCTTTCCCTGTAACTCTCCCTCATGGTGTAATGGGCTAAACATTAAGCTACAAGGGCAAGATCAGCAGCGAGGACCCAGGAGCCACTCTGAGGAAGGAAGATGACATTTCCTGCCCCCATGAAGATGTTGTATTATTGCTGTCAGCTGCTGTTGTGTCCATTCTGACTCTTAATGAGCCAGGTATAACAGAGGGAAACCCAGCCCTGGTCCTGCACCATCCTCACGAGGCTTATGCTTGACCCCATCCTCAGACCGTGTCTACGCATCTCAACGAGTGTCTTCTTCTTTGTGACGCGCCTCTGCCTTACCCAGTATGGTATCCCTTTTCAGACATGTCCACATTATGGGAGACAAAGTCTCAGCATGCTTCTTTCTCACACTTATGCTGGCTGTACTTAGTCTCCTGTGCGTCCAGCATTCTTTCCCAACACCAGCATTTAAGAGCAGTGATTCGTCTGCAGTCATCCTTATTCATTGTCCTACTTTCATAGGCATATAAGGCGAATGAAAATCTCATGACTTGTGCCATCTGCACCCTAGTCCTCAGTGACAGCCTTGCTCTACATTTTTAAGACCTTTTGCATAACAGAGTCAACTCAATGTAACAAGTCTTTTGATTGACAACTGCAATCTTTTCTCCATTTATGATAAGGTGAACTACTGGTCCAGTGTGAGGATTTTTATTTGCTTTGTATTGAGTGGTAATCTATATTGAAAACTGTAGTCTTTGACTTTCACCTGCAAGTGCTTCAAATCATCCTCATTTTTATCAGGCAGGGCCATATCATTTGCTTACCACAGGCTGTTAATAAACTTTTCTCCAATGCTGATGCCACATGCTTCTTCTGGTAGTCCATATTCTCAGATTATTGACTCAGCATGTAAACTGATTCAATATGGTAAAATGATACAACCCTGACGGACACCTTCCCTGATTTCCTCGGAAGCCCAAAAGATCCTGAAGGGTCACTGTGAGTTGGAATCCACTCTGCAGCAGTCAGTTTGGGAAAAAGCTTCGCCCTGAAGAATATGGTGCTCTTCAACGTCCATCATGTCAATGCAGTAAAACTGGCATCCTCAAGGTTCTCATACCCCTTTAAACTGTTCTTTGAATTTAAGGAACAAAATTACTCTGAAGGAGCAAGATTGGGGTTGTTGGGTGGATGAACCAAAATTTCCCAAAGGAATTAGCCTAGGGCAGTCCTTGATAGTCACAAAAAGATGAGCACATTATTATGACTAGAAACAACTTTCTTCATGTTTTTCTCACCCGTGCAACTTTCTATTTTCTTAAAATTTCATAATAAGCCCCCTTGATCATCCTATGTCCTTCCAAAAAATCTATCACAGTTACATCTTGGGAATCCTCAAGAGAAGGATAACCTTATCCACTGATCACTCTGACTTGGTCTGAAGCCACCATTTGGATTTGGGATCTTTTTGTGACAGCAACTTAATAAGACTAACAAGTGAATGACTGAGGAAACTTGATTATAGAGACATATTTAAACATGTCTTATTTAAAACAAAACCATGCATGTGTTAATTAGAACCCTATTGCCAATACTAGCCCTTGTCAGTGTATATGTTCTTTAGGGGAAATTGGTTTGAGATTCCACCTGCCCAGCCCAACTTTCAGAAGTGCTTTCAGCAAAGCAAAACTGTGTGTCACCAACTGATAGGGTTGCAATGAGAAATTCACCTCTGTTATATTCTTGCTAGGGATGCATAGCATGAGTAAACAACACTGAAAATGTTGAAGACATTTCATAGAATAAATGACATTCAAAAATAAAAATATGAAAGCTGAAGAATAGAGAAACTTTTCTAGATATTAAGAAAATGACAGCAAGATGAAAGCAAGATTGGGCTCTGGATTCTTGTACTCTACAGGACATTATGGGAAACTTTACTGGGATTTGAGGATTTTGGGCTATCAATCTATAGCAATATTAATTTCCTGACTCTGATACATATATTTTGGCTCTACAAGAGAGTTTCTTTTGGAGAGCAAAGACACACTACATTTCAATTTAGGAATTTTCTCTTCTATGGTGCAGCAAAAAGACGTGTTTGTACAGTTCTTAAAGTTTATTTGTTCTTAGAGATTATTTCAAAGTTGAAACTCAGAGAAAATACCTAGAAGTATTTAGGGAGTCCTCAAAGAAAGTCATTTAGCAACTAGCTGACCCACCAGTTAACTAGTTCTGTTAACAATAACCAACACACGTACCATGAAATTTTCAATATTTCACTCCTATCCCTAAATGATCAAGCCAAGCTTCCCATACTCTTGAGGAAGATATTCAATATGCCAAAACTAAGGTCAAACAGATCCTGAAGAAAAGCATACACCAGAAAAGAAAGAAAGTAACCATCAATCTATTAAATGATATGTATAGAACATTCATAGCATTGACATAAAAATTCCCTGTGAAATTGTACATTTGGAGGGGAAGGGTGGACGACTCCATTCTCCACATAAGTCTTCATTTTTACCCAGACTCTTCTGGGTACATGATCTCATTTTGATAGTTGGAATTTACTGAAGTCATCACTGACAGCTGTTTTTTTAGAAACTGGATGGGATTTAAAACCAAGGAACGACATACAGGTCATAGACTAGAGTTTTTTGTTTCTTTGAAATTAGCCTGACCTAGGTTAAAACCATGTGTACCAATCATTTTAGAAGTTCTTAAATTCTACTTTCTACATCTTCCGAGAAATGAGGATGTCTCCACTCATGGAGAATAAGAATAATGTTTCTCATAGCTTAACCTAGCGCAGATCTCACTTGACTTGGATTCACAAGCAGTGTTCCTGGAAGAAGTCAAAGAACCAAAACATTGAAAAATTCTGCTGCACAAAAGGCTTTGAAGCCTTGAAAAGCAAGAGTGTGGCTTGGAGGAATAAGCTGTGTCTGATCCAAGCCACGATCCTTGCAGTTGCCTCGTATGTATATGAAAGTTGGACAATGAAGAAGACCACAGAAGAACCGATGCTTTTGAAAGATGGTATGGCAAAGACTAGGGAAGCTGCTGGAGACAGTCAGATGAACAAACGGTTCTCTTGGTAAAAGTACAGCCAGAAAGATCCATAGGAACAGGATGATGAAATGTTTGTCTCACATACTGTAGACAGCCTCGGATTATCAGAAAAGGGCACCGTGCTTGGTGAAGCCATGGAAAAAAGAGGAATACCCTCAAGGAGATTCATTAGCATGCTGGCTGCAATAATGGGCTCATACACAACAACAGTTGTGAGGAGGACGGGGGCCTGGAGGTGGTCTTACGCTCTGGTCGACATGGGGGCGCTGTGAGTAGGAACCAACTCAAAGGCACTTAAGGCCAGCCCAGCACATACCGCTCAAACCGGGAGCAGCTGCCTCTCCCTCAGCCCCAACTCATGGACACTCCAGAGGTGTCAGAGCAGAGCTCCAGGCAATTTTCTTTCAGTTGCTTCATATGTTCCCCAATGGCTGACTCTTCACAAATATGTTACCCATGTTTTTCTTCCAAGATCCCTCTCTGAAGACTCAACCCTCCAACCTTCCAGGTAACAGTCAAACCCTTAACCATGGGCTTGCATCAGTCATGACTATCCTCTCTATAATCCAGAGAGTGTGGTCTTCATTTGGGAAGAGGCCTTGAGCTCATTATTTGCTTTTGTTTGATCATTGTGTTCTGTTGAAGACTATTTTTGGCTAAATGGTTCCTGATCACTGGATTCATAACACCCGCCCCACTGTCTACTGCCTATTCCCTGGCTTCTCAGTAATTCAACTACTGTTTCTCAACGACAAACCCTCCTTTTTATCTGTCAAAGAAAGGGCAAATAGATCCATAAGAGAAAATATACAAAGAAAAATATAGCATCCATCTATTGAATCATATTTTGTTTGGTAATTGTAGGACTAAGGTTTTTAACTCTCACTTATCTCTTGTCAGTAATTCCCTTTTAGGCTTTGTGGAAAAGATCCTCCTGGGAGACTGAAGGGCTTAAAGCAGGAGAAGGACTGGACTCCTTCCTGTTTGCATCCTTTCCCTTCTTGTGTTGGGATTCCCTAGTGGTTTTGGTTTCCTCTTTCTTTATCTGTCTAGCAACATGTCTTCTCCTATAAACAGCACTTTGTCCCATTATAGTAACTGATCCAGTGTGCCAGTTTTCTAACACTGGAAAAATCCACCTGCTCACCCTTCTCAGGATAGTAACTCTGCAGATCACTTCTTCCAAACCACAGAGTCCATTCTGATTCGCAGCGACCCTACATAGGGTTTCAGAGACTCGGTGTATTTACTGGAGCAGATGGCTTCATCTTTTCCCTCAGTGCAGTTGATGGACTTGAGCTGCTGACCTTGCTAACAGTTACTATGGAGCATCACCAGCACTCCAAAGCATCACAGTGTAATCATTCCAATTTCTCACTTCCTCCAGCCAGAGGAATAAACCTCTGTAATAGTGTTTTCTTTCTTTTTCTTTTTTTTAAATCATTTTATTGGGGCTCATACATCTCATTACAATCCATAAATCCATCCATTGTGTCAAGCACATCTGCACACCTGTTGTCATCATCATTCTCAAAATATTTGCCCTCCACTTGAGCCCTTGGTATCAACTCATTTTCCCTCCCTTCCCTCTCCTCCTGCCCTCATGAACCTTTAATAACTTATAAATTATTATCTTATCATATTTTACATCATCTCACATCATCCTTCATCCACCTTTTTGTTGTCTGTACCCCAGAGAAGAGGATATATGTCGATCCTTGTAATCAGTTCCCCCTTCCTACCCAACCTTCTCTCCACCCTCTCAGTACTGCCACTCTCACCCTGGTCCAGAAGGAATTGTCTTTCCTATATTCCCTGTGTTTCCAGTTCCTATCTGTACCATTGTATATCTGCTGGTCCAGACAGATTTGCAAAGGCGATCTGGGATCATGATTGAGGGAGGAGAGGGGAGAGAGGTGCAGAGCATTTAAGAACTAGAGGAAAGTTGTATGTTTCATTGTTGCTACACTGCACCCTGACTGGCTCTTCTCCTCCCCACAGCCTCTCTGTAGAAAATGTCCAGTTGCCTACAGTTGAGCTTTGAGTCCCCAATCTGTACTCTCCCTCATCACCTAGGTATTTTTTTTATTTTAAACTATTTATCTTAAAACAATGTGCTGTCCCAAAAGGACACATTATTTGTGATCTGACTAATATGAAATATAGAGGGTAAATAAGTATATTGAGACTAAAATTTAAAAGTGATTATGGTAAGGTAGGGAGAGGGACTGGAGAAATTACTGGTGAGGAAGTAGTGGGTTTTTGTTTGGGGAGATGGAAATGGATATTTTGACAAATGGATATATTGTACAACACAATTTTGCTTCCCATGACCATTTCCTGTTGCATCTCAACTTCCAGTAATATCTTGTATTTTTAAAAGGCTTTTAATTCAGATTGGTGGTAAGAGAAAATTGTTGGACTCAAGGGTAGCAGAGAAAGGCAAATGGACCTAATCTTAGCATATCACTAATTCTCTCTTTCTGCTGTCTCAAGGACCCTCTAGGTCCCAGTGTCTAAAGTGATATTAAATATTTTTACAAACAATTACTCATTTTAGCAACTTTTCCTTCAATAATTTACAATAATTGCCTGTTGCCTAAGGGATCAAATCCAAACTCTTAAGCTGAACTCTGGGCATCATTAAGATGACTTCACCCAATTAGCTGAATGCCATTATATAGACTTGTTTTTGCACATTATGGATATTGATTTGGTAATAAATACAAACACTTACAAGTCTATCTTTTTTAAGAATGAACTAGTAAATATATGTAGGAATAGGCTAGCTCATTGGTTGGTATGCGTAAGTTCAGTCAGTCGTACAGTAAACAGGGATGTGTTACAGCCAGAGACAGACCCCTCAGAAGGAAAGTCTTGGAAAGTATGTTAGGCAGGGTTCTCTAGAGGAATAAAAAACTAGGATACGTTATATCTCTATCTATCTATCATCGATCAGATACATTTATGGTAAGTAGGTAGAAAGATGATAGATAGATATAGATAGATAGATAGATAGATAGATAGATAGATAGATAGATAGATAATTCATTGAGAAGAAAATAACAGCTAATTAGTCCACACAGCAGTTCAGAGGGATAAGCTCAACTGACTTTTGTGGAACCCTTAATATGCTGAAGGTCCTTCAACACAGCAGGCTGCTGATCCACACTCAAGGAAGCAGAAATGAGAAGCTGCCATCAGGCAAACAGTAAGTTGGAGCAGTAGCAGACAGTAGAACTGGGAGCTTAGTGGAGCAAGCCTTGATGGAACCTCGAACTCAAGCGATGTGTGCATCAACAGAGCAGCAAAGCAAGTCACCCAGGAGCCTCAAGATCCATGGGTTGGCTAAGACTACAAGGTATATAGCACATGGTGGAGGCAAAGAACTAGCCCAGACAGCAGGAAGAGAGATGGGATGCCTGCTTCCAGAAAGCATTCATCTTTGTAGCCTTCCAATCAAGCTTCAAACTGATTAAACGCCACCCACACATTCCTAGGATGGCCGAGCTGGCAGAATAAACCTAACTATCAGAGAAAAGTACTTCAAACAAACCAGTCACTGACCTACTCAATAGTTTCATAGAGAGAACACTGCAGATATGGGTGCTATAGCAAAAGTGGTCCAGAAACCAGATGGTGCCCTACTATCAGAATGGGTAGTGTCTAGTGTCCTAAAACAAGCAGCTATCTAAGATAGGTATCAACCAAGATCACAGGGAAAAAGGATACCAGCCTGTGCACATAATAAAATCCAAATAGGGAGGAGGGAATAGTATAAGAGCTAAAATTGTGAATTCCAAGTTTGCAGCAGGCAATGTATGACAGTGGAAACCCAAAATCCATGTACAGGGTCTGCACATGGATTAAGCTTCCAATGAATTGCCTCTGAGCCTAGCACAGGGTCACCTGACTGTCAGACAGAGAACATTTTTATAAAGTCAGTTATAGTAGTTAGATGTCGTTAAGTTAAAATGACACACCGTATCATTTGCTCTCCTTTTTAAAACTGTTCCCACTCTTAATATTTTCTGCTTCATTTTATTGGGGGCTCATACAACTCCTTTCAAAGTCAATACATACGTCAATAGTATGCAGCCCACATTTGCCCATTTGTTGCCATCATCATTCTCAAAACATACTCCTTCTACTTAGGGCCCTGGCATCAGCTCCCCATATTTCCCTTCTTGCCCCTCACCCCCCCCACGAACCCTTAATAATTTACAAACTGTCATTATTTTGTCATATTGTCCACTGTTTGATGTGTCCCTTCATACACTTCCCTGTTGTCCATACCCCAAGGAGGAGATCCCTGCAATTGGTTCCTACTCCACCTTCCCTCTATCCTACCAGTATCACCACTCTTAACACTGGTCCTGAAGGGATAATCTGTCCTGAATTTCCCATGTTTCTGGCTCCAGTGTACATCCCCTGATCTAGCTGGATTTGCAAGGTAGAAATGGGGTCATGATAGAGGGAGGAAGGAAGTATTTAAAAATTAGAGGGCAGTTGCATATTTTTTTGTTGCTCTGGTACCCAGCTGTCAAAAGATATAGCATCTGGGGTCTTAAAGACTTGAAAATAAACAACCAGCCCTCTAGCTCCAAAGCAACAAACCCCACAAAGGAGAAGCACACCAGCCTGTGGGATGATGAAGTGACGAAGGGACAGGTACCAGCCATCAAAATACTAAAAATGATATCATTATAAATGAGGTGAATACAGATTGGGGACCCAAAGCCCATCAATAGGTGAAGTAACATCCCCTTACAGAGAGTTTGCAGGGAGGAGACAAGTCATTTGCTTTCTTTTTGATTGATATTTTTCTCTATTTTGTTTTGCCATTGCTGTTGGTTTTTTGTTTGTTTGCTTGATTGCTTCCTGACTGTAATCTGTATGATTTTCTGTATAAAAAAATTCAAGATAACTATATATCTATAGACAGTGGCTAGATTAATAATTACCTAGGGGAACGCCATGTGAGGTTGAGGGAAATGGAGAGCTAACAACAATGAATATAAGAAGAAAATATTCTGATTTGATTGTGGTGATGATTCCACAACTCTTCTTAATGTGAGTGAGCAATAAAATTGTATGATATATGAAATATATGCCAGTAAAATTATTTTTTAATCAGCCACTGTAAACCCTCTGGCACATAATTGTAGTAAGGTGTCAATGGTTTGTCATGAATAGGAAGCAACTTGATGACAGTTAGTGGTAATTTGTCAAATTTAGCAAGATGACTCAAGATATTGACATATTATAGACTCAACTAAAAATGGAAAAGGCAGTCAAGATTCTATATATTTTGGCCTACATGGCATCAAATACTTTGATATTAGAAAATGCCTGTATCCATTGTCTAGTTCCATCTATCTGCAAAACAGACCCTAACATGTGGAATAGAAAAAGTAATTCAAAAAGTTTTAAAGACTAAGGACTTTCAGAAGCAGAATCCTGGGCATATTTTTCAAACCCACTGCCATTCCATTACTTCCTACTTACAAGAACTCCATATAGGAGTGGTTCTCAACCTGTAGGTGCAACCCCTTTGGGAATCAAGTGACCTTTTCACAAGAGTCACCTAACACCATCAGAAAACACACAAATATTTTACAATTATGTTCCATTTTTAACAATGAAAATACATCCTACATATCAGATATTTACATTACAATTCAGAGCAGTAGCAAAACTACAGTTATGAAGTAGCAAAGAAAATAATGTTATGGTTGGGGGTCACCACAACATGAGGAACTGTATGAAATGGTCACAGCATGAGGAAGGTGGAGAAGCACTGCCAGGGAGAGTTTCTGAGACTTTACATCTTTACAAGAACTGACAGCCACATATTTCTCCTGTGGAGTGCTTGATGGATTTGAACCGTCAAACTGCTGTTACCAGCAAAATGCTTGTTCCAAAACACTACCAGGGTTCCTTATCCATTTGCGCCAGAGGCACCCCGAAAAATCAATCTGGGCCACTGACATATTTTACAGATCAATTGAAGAAAGCAAACAAGCTAGGGAATGTAAGGCATACAGCACATTTACATATTTTTCATGTTCCAACTGAATTTTTATATGGTTAATTATGATTTACCTTAATGTTAAATAATATGTTTGGGCTGTTTATTTCTTATAAGATGACTTGGTACTAAATTATCCTATTTTTATGTGTCTCTCATGTCTAACTTTTTAAATAAATTTACTGTCATTCATTTCACTTTAGTGTTGCTTCTCAGCTTCATTCATCCCATTTACTCTATTTCAGCTGTATCATGATTAAGAGATGGCATATTTCAATTCCCCCCCCCCTTTATTTCTTAAGGATTTATGTCCTTAGCTTAGCTTGATTTCTTGCTTAATGTTACAAACTTCTCTGATTTCAGAAATCGACAGAAATACTGAGTGCAAAATGAGAGCTATAATCAAAAGAAAGTTTCTGTTACCTGATTTCACAAAGACATGGAAATTTGATGAACAGGGTGGAGGGAAGGGGGAGGGGCAGTGCGTACTTAACTTCATCACTGGCATCCTTCATCATGTAGTCCACGTTCTTAGCTTCTTACCTAGCACATTGCAAGGTATTTTTAACCTCTTCCTTCTTTCCATGAAATCAAATATGTTTACACTGCATATGCTACTGAAACAACTCGTTTATTCAAACCTGAAGGTGAAGAACACGATTCATTTGATGAATCCCTTAGGACGTGGCAAATGTAAGGAGTGCTATGTTTCTTTCCATTGAAACCCCTTTCACCCAGGTGAGCGACCACAACTCCACATGGAGCCTGTATTTGATACCCTGCCCTAGGGAAACTAACTCTTACTCAAAAATAAGTGAATGCATTCTAACCCAGAGTTTCTTTTTATTTAGACTCCTTTGAGACTCGTTACACCTCAGAGCACTAAAGAAGTCACCAATGCCAACATTGCAATTTGCTACAGAAGTCCATCAAAATGTGCATCCCAGATGCACCTAGAATGAAATCCAAACTCTCTACTGGGACTGACAAGGTGCTGCCAGATCTGTCCCCTGCCTTAGCACCATTTCTTATCATTCTGATAAGATCATTTGCTCAGGCTGCTGAACCCGAAGTACCATAGGTAGGTGGCTCTAAAGAGCAGAAATATGTATCTTCTACCATGAAGTCACTTTTCTAAATCCAGAGACTCGCTCTGGGGGAGGCTTGTTCTCTGTCACCTCTGGGGAGATGACTCTTGTCTCTTTCGACTTCTGTACCTTTGGTCATGTGTCCGTGACCTTAGGCTCTTGTTTCTGTTTGCATGTCTCTGTGTCTGTGCTGTTCCTTGTGACTAAAACAGGGTTAGATTTGGGATACACTGTGCACTGATAGGGCCTCACTAACCTAAACAAGAAAATACTATGTCCAAACAGGATTGCATCTGGATCTATAGGCATTAGAATTCCAAAACACATTCAGGGGACACGATTCAATCACCTACACATTGTTAATATATTCTAACAAAGCCCCTCTTCACGTTACTGGATTTTCCTAGGCAAATTTTCTCACCAGGATCTTTGCATTTGCTGTTCCCTCCGACTGGAATCTGTGACCCCTCCATTCCTTCCCATAATACACATTTACCTCATTACTGACTCCACAGAGAGGTAAGTGTCCCATCTCAAACAGCCCTTCTTGACCACACCACTGTCTCTTCTACTAGTCAACAAAGCATGCATGTGGTGGAAATCACCTGTTTGCTTGCTGTATCCTATCTTGGGATTGCCTCATGCTCCTGAGGCCTTTTCCTCAATGCCTTTTCCTTAATGCCGACTGTCTAAGTCTGGTTCTAAGAGTCTCTCTGGGTTTCTAGTTCAAAGGCAGTTTTCTGCTGGGAGTGGAATCTGCCCCAAATTCTGATCTACTTATCTTGACCTTGATCTCATGCCTCTCTCCTATCAGCAACCACTGTCTTAGGGACTGGACCCTGAATACAATGCAAGCAAGGTAGTTCCTGCCGGATTCAGCCTCACCTCTGGTTTCCCTAGAGAGGCTTTATGTATAAGAGACATCTTTAGGGGTTCATCTGTCCTGAATTCTCTGTGCTTCCAGTTCTTATCTGAAGCAGTGTACATCCTCTGGTCTAGCTGGATTTGGAAGGTAGGAATGGGACCATGATAGTGGGGCATATGATGCATTAAAGAAGTAGAGGAAAGTTGTATGTTTCATTGTTGCTACACTGCCTCCTGACTGGCTCATCTCCTCCCAGTGACCCTTCTCTAAGGGGATGGCCACTTTCCTAAGGGCAGCCTCTGGGTCCCCATTCTGCACTCCCCCTCATTCACAATAATATAATGTGTTATTCCTTGAAGCCTGTTATCCTATCTCATCAATATCTCATGATCACACAGGCTGATGTGCTTCTTCAATGGGGACTTTGTTGCTTTTGAGCTAGATGGACACTTGTTTATCTTCAAGCCTTTAAGACCCCAGATGCTGTATCTTTTGATAGCTGGACACTATCGCTTTCTTCACCACATGTGCTTATGCACCCATTTGTCTTCAGCTATTATGTCAGGAAGGTGAGCACCATGGGATGCCAGTTTAATTGAACAAAATGTTCTTACATGGAGGAAGTACATGAGTGGAGGCCCAATGTCCATATGCTACCTTAATACTAAACCTATAAATATATGCACATAGATATATCTCCCCATCATCATCTATAAATATATTTACATATGTACATTCCTGTATTTAGTCCTCTATAAATGCCAAAGCCAGATAAACCCAGAATAAATCTTCTTTGAATAAACTTTTAAGTATTTTCTTTACCTTCAAAATCATGTGAACATTTTATATATCAAATTTTTAATTAAATTAAGTGTTTTTAATAAACTTTAAAATTGAACATGGAAGAGAAAAATGCACCTAAGTAGATATAAAAAATTATCATATAACCAGATTAAAAAAATATTTAAGAAGGTTTTAAGCCCAGTAGACTAACTGAACACTCTTTTCAGACATATTTCCAGGCCATATGATTTTCTAGAGGATATGAACATAAGCCGGAGGATGATCTAGATGAACAAATATGAAAGGAATAAGAAAATTCAGTGCAATATGTGATTTTTCTTTGAACTTAGAATAAACATTTTAGAATACAGAGTAGTTTTTTTTAATTATTGGGATAGTTGGAGGGATTTCGAGTATGGAGTGTTTGTTACAATCTACTATTTACCCATGTTATCTATTTTTTATATATGATCTTGATAATGTGATTGAGAAGGATAAACATGATTTTGTTCAGGAGTGACATGCTGAGATAGAATATCATGATTTTTCATAAAACTTACTTTCCAGCTTTCATCCAAGAGAGAGAAGGAGAAACTGAAAGAAAAGGTGAAAACAAACAGTTCATATTATGATTCTAGGTTTTAAAATCTTTGAAGAAAAATGATAACCTCAAAAACAAACAAACCAAGACCTGTGTGTCCATTGACCTGTTAGCTCTTACCAGCTCTAATTCTCCCATTCTAGAGGGCTGTGAGAAAGCACCCCAGAATAAATACTGAAGGTTGGGAAATAAAAAAGAAATCATGTCCTGGGATCTATTTTCAGCCTACTGAAGCATGTCAGATGATACTTTACTTATTCATTCCCCATAAGATTTGCCCAGATAAATAAAAACCAGCTTCAACTTTCAGAAAAGGGAGTGATACTGTCTCCTAACTTGGCTGGATAGAAGCAGTTAAAACTTATCCTTATTTTACCTCCTTCTTATTTAGTGATGTGCATTGGCAGAAATTCAAGAGAAGCATTGTTCTAGTCAGTCTGCGAAAAACAGACAACACTGACTCCCAACCCCGGTGACACTTGCTGGGGACAAGCTGCTGTTTCCAGCCTGTCCATCTCAATAGTGGTGACAAAGCTCCCGGCCCAGAGGCAGACCCCGGGTAGATGGGTATAGATTGCGTCAGACTTTCAATACTGGGAGGTAGACAGACAGAAAGCTCTATTCCCAGATCAGAGAGCAGGAAGTAAAATTTACAATACATTAAGCTCCCCTCCTCTGGAGGACATTTAAAGATCAAGAAGCCTTCCTTTTAAATCCCCCAATACACAATTGACCTAACAAAATCCTTTCAGACATTCCTAGATTATATGCTTTTTAAAAATCTTTTTCCCAGATATATAATATTTGCCCCCACAAAGTGATGAAATGACATTTGCCAGTAGCCTTCTATTTTCCTTTCTTTCAAGACTTAAAAGCCTGTTTCCTTGCTATCACGGACAGTGTCCAGGTAAAGGCAGGCACCCTTTGTAACTGGGTAAAAGCTACAGAAAGACTCCATTGAAACAAAATGCTGTTCATATCCTGATCCATGCCAGGAGGAATAAATCGCACAAAAGCACCTAAAGAAAACTGTTGTATAGTTGCTAGTGTGTTACATTAGCTGACAAGAGAGAGATGATTACATTTATAGATTTTTTTACACTTTTTATAGAGACAGAATCTATATGCAGTAGAAGAATTGTGTGTTATCACCACTGGAATTTGAATTCATCTAATGAGAGCTCACAGTCAAAGGAAGGCTGCTGGGGAGGCTGCTTGGTCTTGGCCCACTGTCCATGGACCATCAGTCAAGGTTGCCTTCCCTCCCTGTGTGCTCAGAGCACTGATCGGTTAAGGTCTTGTAAGATGCTATTTTTGCATCAATAAAAATACTAAAGCATGCATTTCTTTAAGTATACACATCCTGGGCTAATTGTGGAATGAATGTCTTAATGCCATGTGATAGCACCTTATATGTATTTGCATAGTGTTAAATATATCCATGCCTTAGAGTACAGTCACCTACATAATCTCACTTAATCCTAGTACCGTTGGAAGGCAGATAGCAGGGTTAATCTTTCCATTTTGAACTTAATGCAATTTAACAAGGCATGATAATTCTCAGTGCTCCAACCTCATGCACACCATTTCCCAGAATTGAACAATGCTGATTTGAAAGAGAGAAACAGAGAATGATATTAATTTCAGTTCTGACACTGGTTGAGATCCAGTTTATTCATCTACAAAAATTTTTAAATGATACTTCAAAGGCATGGTGTGAGTCTTAAATATGTGTAGTCCTATTGTGACTTGTGGTCATCAAAATATTGCCTGACTATATTTTCTTCCTCTGTAATTTAATGGAAAGCCGCTATCTCGCTTTTCATGTATGCTGCTACCTGGTGGGGACCTGTAGGACTTTTTGAGTCTGAAGAAATGGATCTCTGTGTTAGGGTTCTCTAGAGAAACAAAACCAGAACACTAATAATTTTTTCTAGAGAGAGAAAGATAACTGACATAAGAAACAAAGAGTTAATTAATCTATAAAGCAGTATGAATGGCTCACTTGCATGACACAGCTAACACACTGGCAGTCCTTCGACTCTTGAGAGCAATTCAGGCTATCTCGTCACAGGCAGCAAAATGGCAAGGCAGGTCAGCAACATTCAGCCAGATGACACGGTCTGACAGTCCCCAGCTCAAGATATTTCAGTAGCGTGGTGAAGCAGGGCTTGAAGGAATCTCAATATATAGGGACATGGTCCAACGACAGATTAGGTGTCGCACAGGTAGAGTAGCTTGCAAATGGAGGCACAGGATTAGCAAAGCAGCCAGGTGCTGAAGATCCAAGATTAGGAGAGAGAAAGGTGACAATCACTGAGCCATTTATATCTCCGCCCTTCAGTTAATCTCAAGTGTGTTTATAGGCCATGTTGCCACAACAAACCTACCAACCACCTCAAAACTAGAGATTCCTGAAGATCTATGTGTTCCAGTAATTGTATCATAATCCATATTATGTGTGAAAGAGAAGGTTGTGTGTTATTGTTGTTGGGCTAGGTTTCTGGATGATTTGGCAGTGAGGAGGTCGTCAGTCCCATGATGAGATCTAATAGACAGCAAGCATCTCCACCTGAGGTGTGCTAGGATCACCAAATCAAGTGAAAGGGGGTCTCCTCAAAGTGGTGACCTGTTCTGGAAAAGCTCGCTTGCTCTTTGCTGAATCTGCGTCACGCATCTGGCTCGCTGGTGGATATCTAGTTCTTTGGACTGGAGTCAGTGCCTGACATCTTGTCTGCAAATCTTAGGTACAATCAACAGCTCACTGTCTACTTTCCTACTTTGTATTCATTTGCTTTTGCAACCAAAAGCTTGTCATCTAACATGCCCATTTTCAGTTCACCGGCCTCTAGAGTTCTGAGTCAAGAGAAGCCTCCAGTCTGACATCTCTCTCACAGCCTTAGAGCTGGACAATTTCTACAACTGTCTGAGCCATTTCCTTCATATTAACCTCTCTCTCCTCCTTGCTAACTATCTAACTCTCTATTAATAATTTTGCTTTTTGTAGAGAACTCAGTTAAAGAAATTGTATCAAAATATTTTTCATTTGACTCAAAATGCTTCCCATAATAGAAAACATGGTTTCAACAACAAATAAATTCAGAACATGAAATAATTTGTTCTTGAAGACATAAAAGAAAAATAATTTAAGACTATTTATTCAGTCACTCATTCAACAAATACTGCTGCAGTATTATTACTAACTGGTAGATGAGAAAGATAGAGGTCTTGAGGAAGGAAGGAATATTGCTGTGTAATTAAGATATTGGCTCTAACTACATTAAGCTTCCTAACTAGAAAGAGGGCCACCACTTAAATAAATCATTGCAAAGTAGTGGTTTTTAGAAAAGAAGTCACAGCCAACATGTGCAGTTATGAAGGTTTTACACTGCAAACTCCAAAGAATCTCACATAGCACAGAATAGATCAGCTATCATGCTCTAGGAAGAGTATAATGCCCAAACTGAGCAGCTATAAAGCAACTCTGAAGTTGGAAAAGAAGACTAATAAAGGCTTCCCAAATGTGACCTTTGCTAGAGATAATTCCAGAAGGAACCAATGTGCATGAGAAAATATGAGATGAATATGGAATTAGAAGCCCGCCAATTGCCACAGTAGATGCTGTTGTTTTTGTTGCTAAGTGCCATTGAGTTGGTTTCAACTCACAGTGATCCTGTAACCAGCCAAAAGGACCCCTGCCCAGTCCTCTGCCATCCCAACATTTGCTGGTGTGACAAGTACTGCTATGCTTTGAGGTCACTGTCGCAGCCACCGTGTCGATCCAACTCTTTTTCACAGCCTATCTAGTTTTCCAAGCATGATGACCTCTTCCAGGGACTGGCCATAGTAGAGAGAATTGAGAGTTGATAGAAAGCAAAAGTGAAAAGATTAAAAAAAAAAGACCCCATGCCAAATAATTTGTACTTTATTTTCAAAATTGTATTTTAGTTCAAATAGTTCAAATGGGTGGTCACTGTCTTAGCATACTTTCTCCTTTACCCATCACCCCTAGCTTCCATTTGGAGAGTCACCTGGTTGAGGGATTGTCTAAACAGAATGTGACAGGAAGCACAGAGTGAGAACAGGACATTGTGATCGAGAGGGAAGCTGGCGTGAAACTAAAGCTGATACCCCTGCAGGCCCATTGGTGAGACAAAAAGAAACCAGGTTCCTGAGGACAACTGAACTTTGGGGCTAAGACTTGCCTCAATTCCCCCTGCTTGTGGGATCTTGAGTTAACGTGAATCAAGGTTGTGTTACGATTTAAGAAAACTTGGGTTTTGTTTTCTGTTACTGCCAACATTTTTTTTTTCCTGAAACAGGTGCCAATGAAAGACACTAAGCAAAGAGGTAACATAATTCCATTTACATTTTAGAAACTGTTACTGGCAGAAAGAGAGAAGGAATGTACTGAAACAAGCCAAAAGTAATTAGAATAGTCTAGCACTATTCCTTTGTAAGTCCATGTAAGAAGGGAAGACGCAATAATGAGCTGTGTATCCTGGCATAAAAGGAAGATCTTAGAGGATATTTTTAATATGTAAAATCATGTTACCAAATACTTTACATATTTTTATCCCTTTTTCATTTTTAGAGTCCTCATTATTTCTGGGTCCATATGCCCTTTTACTTTATATATATTTATAGTATATTATATATTTCTATCATATATAATATAGTTTTATTATATTCACACACACATATATATATGATCTCTCCTTTTTAAAAAAAAGAGGATTGTATTTATCAGCTGCATTCTTTGAAGAAAGACAGATTAAGAAGTAGTGATAAACTGATTTGCATTTGTGACCAAGAACAGAAAGGATAAATGTGAAAGACATTGAGAAATGACCATCCTTTTAGGCAAAGTTCAAGCCCCTTTTTGACAATGTCTCCTTCCGAGATGGCACCTGCCCTAAGTGATCATCTTCTTTTAGATGCCAAGTAAATATCTTTGCTCACTGGATCATCTTTCAGTCTTCCCACAGGCATCCCTATATTCAAGGTCAACTTTTCACAACTCTGTTCCTAACAGTTTTTCCAATTGAAGACAGGCTTCTAGGGTTCTGGTTCATGGCTTTTCATTGCCCTATTACATCCCACCCGGTGCTTTTTATTCAAATAGTCTCTAAAACTGCCTTTACTTCACCAGTGGTCCCTACCCTGATGCTCCCTTGACTTGAAGGGGACAATGTCCTTAAGGGTTAAGGACCTTTTTGTTCTTGTGGACCCACATCTCTCCAGGTCTGTGTCTGTGTCAATAAAGTTGTGCTATTAGTTAGTACCTAATAGTATGAAATAGTCGAGTCCCAGGGAGCGTTGAGAAAGTCTCAAGTACTCTGGTATAAAAGCCTTCACAGGAATATTAGGAAGGGTCGAGATTTGAAATCAAGATAGACAAAACTTGTGAGACACAGCACCGAAAAAGTAGGTTGGTTAAGGAAGATACGATCAGGAAGGAAATAACATGTCTGAAGGAAGACAGTTAAAGTCCATTCTAGAGAAAATGCAACTGATAGAAGGCATCCATTTGAGAAGAGCAATAGGGCAGGAAGACATAGCTAATGGGGCTCCCTCCCCAGACTCACAGATTCCAATCAAATAAACAGTCTTCACATGAAAGAGAAAAACAGGTGGCAACCAGATTTGATTCTGCTATGCGTGGGTTCCCAGAACTATTTACTCAGCAAGTGACTAAGAAGCATTTGGGTTGGTTCCTGGAGCCCTGGTGGCATAGTGGGTTATGAGTGGGTTGCTAACTGCAAGGGCAGCGGTTCGAATCTACCAGCCATTGTGTTAGAGAAAGAGAGATGAGACTTTCTGTTCCTATAGAGATTGACAGCCTCGGAAATTATTCTGTTCTGTGGGGTCACTCTGCATTGGTGAAGGGGGGAGGGAGTGGTACTAAGAAAAAAAGTCATAAGCTTGGCTCTACCTGCATGAAGCGCAAGTTTCATGAAGACAAAGGAATCAGCAAGCACAATAACACAGGATTGTTAGCTTTCTGGCTTGGTTTACCTCTGTTCTTGCTTCGCAATGCTGAAAGAATTCTTGCAGCAGAAGCACTTTTGTAAATCCAAGTGACTTTTATGAGGCAAAGAGAAGTTCCAAGTAAGTCTTAGGAAGTACATGCTATCTCTAGAGAGCATGCAAGGCTGGGGGTGGGGGATGTGGGGGAGGGAGACCGGGCAAGAGTTCACGACTGAAGATGGCCACTTCAGGGGAGCCTGGAAGAAATACATGGAAGGAGTACTGGAACAGGAACAAAAATACAGAGTTGTGGACCAATAGCAGGAAATTCCAAGGGACCAATGGCCCTTGGGCCCTGTCTTTATCCCCCACCTGTGTCACTAGAGGGGCCATGGTTGAGGCTACTGGTCGACCTTATTGACGGAGTTCAGGTGCACCTGTGTGATGTCTTTTCACTTGTACCTAGGTTTTTCCCCCATAGATGTCTCCAGGGTGACTAAATTCTTTGCAACCCCTTTATTGTAGCATCTGATGGAGACAGCCCCACTTTATCCCTAATCAAACTACCTGCCAGGATGAGCATAGGAGCACTCTTCACACAATTCCAGCAGGCACATTTTCACAGATGACACTGTGAGTGGTGCCTTACATCAGGAAGATAATAAGGAAAACCACAGGGCATTATAGAAGCACCTAACCTCATCTGAGATGAGAAAGATGAGGAAGAGTTAGTAAATCAAAGGGAGAGTTGTTGAAAGAAGAGAGGAAGATATTACGTGAACTCGGTTTCCCAGGCAAAGCGTATGACAGTGCAAAGGATAAGACACCTTCACAGCAGTGCTCAGAATTGGCTCACATGACTGGATCACAAAGGGCCGAAGATGATCATGAGGCAGGGTCAAAACATCCCCTATAAACCTGGATGAGGAATAGGGACTTCATCCTGGCAGCCAGGAAAATGTCATCTGACTCCTGAGATATTACATTTGAATACTATCTGAAGTCACTTATTCATGAAGCTAGTTTGTAAACTGTGTAAACAATCTGGAAGGAAATTTCCCCTTGTGTTGCTTTCAAGCATCCGTATAGCACCACAGGTCTAACACTCAGAGGCATTTGTTTTAAAATATGATCTGTTTAGACCTTTGCTGAGAATATAATAATTTTCAATCTACCCATGATCCCAAGCAAGAGTCTGTTCACTGGCTTTCAGTGCCTGGATGATGTAAAAGGTTCACACACTCGGGTGCCAACCCAAAGGTTGGCAGAAGTAACTTGCAAGAAAGGTCAGGGGATCTACTTCTCAAAGAGCAGACATTGGGAACCGCTGTGGAGTACAGTGTTACTGTGACACAAGGGGAGGGCTTTTGCAGTTTGATGTTGCTATGTTTCCATTGCTTTCACTCACTACAACTGTGTTTGGTGGAGTGGCATCATGCTTAAGGCTTGACAAAGAGCTGAAGATTCAGGTCTACCCAGAAGTGCCTCCGATGAGAAGCCTGATCACCCACTGCTGAAAAAAAATCAGCCATGGGAAATTTTATACAGTATAGTTCCACTTTAACACAGACACACACACACACGTACACACACACAAACAATATATACTTGAGTATAAGTCAACCAGAATATCAGCCGTGGCACCTCATTTTACCACAAAAACTGCATTAAAAATGTGTTGTAGGGGGCTGAGCCCTGGTAGCGTAAGTGGTTGAGTGCGGGACAGTGGCCCATGGGTTTGGCGCTTCAAATCCAGCGGCGGCTCTCAGGAGTAGCACTGGGTAGCTCCCATGACCACCAGAGGGCAGTGATGCCCTGGAAAAATGTGCTGTAAAACTCGGTTTATACTTGAGTAGATGCGATATTTGAATTCCTAGGAACATTTCCTGACATGGTGAGAAAGCCTTTCTCTTTAGCAACCTACATACTTGTCCTACTCCAGAGTCCACGCTGACTTGCTGGATCCCTCGTAAGGCTCTGGGTCTGTCCTTGCACCTGTCATTCCCAGATGGGACACACTCATTGAAAAGGGCAGAGTGATTGGCAAGTATCCACGGGGGCCTCTGAAACAATGTGGTGTTGTCTTTGTCCTCCCACCAGCTGCTCCTCCTTAGGTGGCCATCACCACTGCAGTTCTACATTCACATCCTTCTGGAAAAAAAATCAGAGCATGAAAAAATGATCTGTTTGGGGGCCTGATAAGCATGTCAGGTCAAGTCCTCATCCTCTCTCTCAATTGTTTTGTGGGTTCTTGCAGTAGCATTGTACAACACTTGTCTTCAAGAAACCAACTTTGAAAGCATGAGGTGATGGCCCTTGCAAGCCCACTTCTAAGGCATGCCCTGTAAAACATCCAGGCACGGAGCTGGCCTGCAGGAAAGCTTCCCCTGCTCTCCAGCACTGGGTACTCACCACGGGTGGAGTCCACTGCTCGCAGCACATGCCTTAGTCTCAGCGTCTCAAGAAAATAACCACTCTTACAAAGCTGTATACGACTTTCCCACACTATCCATTTTCAAAATGTGCATCTAGTGACCTGTAACAAGCCCAGTGTGATCAAGCTAACAACCGCCGCTGTGGGAAAAGTCACACCATAGTCCAGGACTCAGATTGACAAAGTAAGCAACCACCCGTGAGCCTTGTGCCATTCCTGATTACGGCTGACAGCAAGACGCCACTGAGAGGAGAGATGTTTCTGCAGTCCATAATATCCGAGCCTCCTATTCAGACGCAAGTCTAGCCAGCTTTGAACTCAACAAGAAATCTTCCCGGGAAAGCAAGCATATTATTTCAAAAACAGAGACAGGCCTTCAGCCTACCTGAAACTCGGAGGGGAGAGCAAAGCACATGGGCGGCCTAGCCAGTTAACAGGCTCCCGGCTGGGCTGCTAACGGCAAGGCTGGAGTTTGGCATTCATCATGAGTTGGCTCAGCCGACAATTCTGGCAATCACCTGCCCAAACCACCACCCCTGGGCTGGCTTATGCAGCACCATTCCACTCCCACCCAAAGGGGCGGACACACCTGAGCTGGTACATTTCCCACTGTTTTCATGTGTTTCAATAGTCTTGACAGCACCATTTTAAAAGGGAAGTCCTCACAGTGGTTGCCCATTTGTTACCTCGCTAGCTTTTCATTGCAAACGCACAGTGTCCCCGCTACAGGCGGGTGAGATCAATTTTTGTCCACCATCCAAGAAGCCCTTACAGCCATTGTTCCTCCGGGGAAATGTATATTGAGCTCCAAACATACAGCTCAAAGGAAGTTTGGGAACAGTGCCCAGGTAGGGGCAAGCACCCAGATAATAGCTGAAGTGAGCTTGCAATTGTTAAACCCTACAAACACACCGGGGGGGGGGGGTGTGCACAAGCCCATGAAAAACCAAAGATGCTTTCTGAACTGTGCTTTTGTGACACTGATATTAGAGGGTCCAGATATTGTCCTTTTCCATTCATTGGTGCCCGATAAGTAAATCCAGGACTTCATGCTCCGAGAGAGGCTCTTTCCAAAGATCACATGTTTTCATGGAATCCCACTGTACTTCTCGAACATGCAAAGCATGTTGCCCAAGCAGCTCAGCTGTCATTACAAACAGGATCTAGTCACTGCTCCTCTATCCCCAGCATTATCCCTGTCTGACTGCAAAGGAAGCTGGCATGAGACATTTAAGTGATATTGGGCCCACACCAAGGACCAGGCAGCGAGCAGAGGTGCATCCTTCCATGTGGATTTGCACTGGTTCTGCGTTCCAGCCTGGACCCCCTCCCAGTAGACAGGACTCTGTCTATGCTTGGCTTCCTGTACCTGTGAAACAGGATAAAAACAGCCTTTCCTAAGAAGATTCTGTCCTTATTCCAACCCAGATCCAACTTGTTCCTGTCAGAGGAATTCTGGTGTGTGACGACCCCACCAGATAGAGGGGAGAACTGTCTGGTGGAATTTCCTCGGCCGTGAAGCAGATCACCAGAATTAAAGAATTCATGGGCTTCTGGGTGAGCTCGAACCACCAGCTGATAAAGTAGAGTCATTTGTGTCCTAGGGCCTTCTCTTTATTCCTTAAAAGCACCAAGAAAGAAAGCGGCTGCTACTCATTCCCCTCCACAAAGTGGGACCGGATTCTGGAGGTTCTGTGGCGGCGTGGTGGCTTCAGGGTTATGTGCATTGGCTGCTGCCTGCAAGGTCAGCAGTTTGAAGCTCCCAGCCCCTCCTCAGGAGAACCGCAAGGGTCGCTGTGAGCCAGAATGGACACCATGGGGAGTTGTTCTGCTGGTTTGGTTTGGTTTTGAGGGTGTGCCTCTTACATTCTCCTGGCAGCGGTATCAATCACGGACCGACCCCAGCTCTCCCCTGGCAGGCCCTACACCGCCAGGGAAAGCCCAGCCCTGTCCAGCCTAGCCCAGCAGAGGAGAGGTGCCCAGGCAATAACGCAGGTTAAATAAGTGCCAGTCATCACCTCCCCACAGTCAAGGAGTTTGAAATCCGTCCATTCATCCCACGTGAGGGAGCTTATGTGATTTACATGTGAAAGTACCCTGGTGGTTTGATTTGCATAGCAAAGACTTTGGGGGCCGGATACAAAGGATGAGTGTGCGTGACAAGAGTGCGATTAGCAGAGCATTCGCAGTTTCTGACAGCGCTGCCTGGCTCACCATCGCACACCTTCCTGCTAGGATTTGACAATTCCTCATCTCCCCGAGGGTGTGGCTGGAGGTGGACCAGAAAGGCTGTCTTCTTAAGCACAATAAGAAGGGAACGTTTCCTTCCTCCCCACCACCACTGGCTTTTTTCTTTCTTCTGATGCTCTTTACAAAAGCAGACACAGCCTGCTGGCTGAAACAGAAAGCACCGGTCACCCCCAAAGCTGAACTTGACAGTGCTCAGGTCAGCACCACTGACCACACACAGTGTGGCGTCGAGCGCGTGCCCCTCAGTCACCTTCCTAAGTTCTCCCCCTTGGGTCCTTATCATTTGACCACTTCAACCCCGAAAGCTCGGTGAGCTCAAGCTGCTAGCCGGGCTCTAGCACATTTAGGAAGCCCCTGTTGAGCTGTTGGAAGGCCTTAGCTCCCTCTTCGGAACAGCCTGGAAATATTTTATACTCGCGGGCCTACACACTGTGGGCAAAGAGCCCCACAGGAGCCCCAGAGTGGCACTGGGGGTATAGGTCAGGACTCCATGCGTGGTGAGTTCACGGTAGAGTTCAGGATGGATTGGGGCCAGCTCACAAGGGGGGGGGAGGGCATACCACTAGCAGCCAAGGCATGGTGGGTGTCCTCTGGACGCTCTCCCCAGTCCACACACCAGGACGAGCTTCTGTTCACTCTTGCTCCTGAGACGACTCAAGTGAACACTTAGGAGGGGTGAGGTGAGACAGCGATGCGATGGGAGACAACAGGTCCCTGCTGTGGAAGAACTGCCTGCCGACTGGGGAAAATTCAACCAGGCCACACCTGGGCTTCATGCGGACCTGGGGAGAAGGGCCAAGAGTTTAGGGGAGTTCCTGAGGTTAACTTGGTGGTGAAGGCTGGCGAGGACGCAAAGGCCAGGACTGAGATTCACTGTCAGAGACAGGTGGAGAGGCACACCCTCAAAGCTGGATGGTGCTGAAGAAACTCCTGCTCCCTTCCTTGGTCCAGCCCCGCCCCATCATCTAGTAGCTGCTTTATGGCCACTGCCACGGGGCAGGGCAAGGAATTTGGGGAAGCGCCCTGGTTTTCATACTCATGTTTCCTTCTGAAATATCAGGTCCTCATGAATTAGATGCACTGCATTGCTGTTAAGTCTATTCCAATGCATCATGACCTGAGCTCCTTAAAGCTGTCAGTCGCTAATTGTTCAAATGTAGAATGCCAGGCCTTCGGCAGATTTGAACCTTCACCTCTGTGCCCTTGTAGGACTCCAGACCCCATCTTTACTTCTCCCTCAGCGTTCCCATGGCACCCTCTTTCTCGTCATTGTCTTCTCTCCACTAGACATACAAACACACCCATAAGTGCCCCCCCCACCCCAGCCCAGACGAGTCACTTGCTTCCTGTTTCTTCCTTCATTTGTGTGATGGCCAGGGAGCAGCAGCAGCTGAAAGAGTGCTGTTCAGGAAGTTAGGAGACTTGGGTTTAAGTCTTGACTTTACTGCATTTGTTACCATAGGCAAAACAATGCACTCCTTTGTGGGGTACAAAAAAGACTTTTCCCAGCTTGTCTCCCCCAAATAGATGTCAGACGTATGACATTGCTTGCAACTAGTGGTACATGATTGTCAAGTTGTCTCCCTGAAGGTACCAGCCATCCAGAGCAAGCAGACCCTATATCTGTCGCCCTGTCAGTGTGGCTCTTTCCCTACTCTTTGGAACAATGGATTGCTTTCCTTGAAGGACTCAGAATAAATTAAGGCTCCAGCTTGAGGACAATCAAGGTTAGGCTGCCATCATGAATCTAGGATTGGCCCATCTTGCCACATGTATTCCCTTAATCTCTCCTCATCCCATAGTGTGTACACCTCTAGATCGTACCCCCTCCAGTCACTGTATCATCTGTAGCACAACCCCTTCCTGTGATGTATGTCTTTCTCTGTAATCAGGGGGCTTGCACACCCCACAAAAGGTAAATAAGTCTTGGTCAGAAATAAATCACTCTCTCTCTTCTGCCCTTTCTGCCCAAGCACCTGGTTGTAGAGATCATGGCCATCCAGGAGCTGAGCATGATACCATGAAATGTGTCTGACTCTTTCATTTTACTCTCTCATCTAGCGCTCCTATCTTCCTTGACTTTACTCTAAGCTTTATGTATTTACCACTGTACAATTGAGCTTACCAAACTGGTGATGAGTGTGCAAGGCGGGTTTCTCCCACACTCCTTGGCAACCTCATTCTCTTCTCTGTGAAGATGGAAATGATGGACTGAAAAAACTTTTCTGATCCTTTCTGATTCTCACATAAGGGAACAGAAGAAGGATGATGAATGGGTGGTAATATCTGATCATTGAAAGCACAAGAGAATAGGAGCTGAAAACAAAAGTGAGATCCCCAGAAGTTCCATCTGAAGACTTTTGTCACCTGCCACTTTAAGAGTTTATCACTTAACAGCCTTGAGTCTGTCTCCAAATCATATTTAGAAAAAGAATCTCAACAAAGGTATCTTTAGGCTACTATGAGCACTGAATGTAGTGTATTGTGCAGACAGGGTTTTGCCAATGATAACTGGAGGACAGTGTTGCTATCATGTTAGCTGAGGTGAGACTGGAATTCCAGTTGTAACTGCAGGATGCTCTTCTCTTCAACCCAGTGATTTGCAATCAGGGTGGGGTAGGGGCCAGCAAGGGGTTAACTTGGTCCCAGAAAGAGGCAGGAGTTTGTGCTGAGTTCCGGTGGCATAGTAGTTGTGTGCGGAACTGCAGCCCACAGGGTTGGCAGTTCAAATCTAGCAGCAGCTATCCAGGAAAAAGGCTGGGCTTCCCACTCCCACCAGGGCAGTGATGCCACCCCCCAAAAAAAATGGTTAAAAAAAGAGAGACAGGAGTTCCTGAGTGACCCCCATGGTTAAGCTGAAAGATGACAGTTCAAGCCTACCCAGAAGGGCTTTCCAAAGCCAGGTCTGTTGGACAGAGTAAAATTGCTCAAGTGGCTTCAAAGTTCTGCCTCACAGAAGCAGCTCGCCACAACTTTCTACTTGTGAAAGCTTTGACCTTAAGGTGAGCAGCCTAACGGTGAATGCCTACCCACCCAAATAATTGTATGGTTCCTTAAAGAACTCACTTTGACTTATAGAGGCTCTATAGGAAAGAATAGAATTGATCACACATCCCCCCCCACCCCCCCACACACACCCTAGCTAACCCAGAGGTTTCTGAAACAACAGAAATTTTTATTAGAATAATAAGTCTCACTGTCCTTCCACAGAGAAGTCCAGCCCTAACTCAAGGCCGTTTAATCAGAATTTCATCATCAAATTCTTGGCTATGGATATTGCTGTCCTATGACCTAAGAAGTATAATAAAAAGATGGGGAACATGATCATGGAGTATGCTACCACAATAACTAGAAAATATATGCACTCTTTTTTTAATTAGGGAAAGGGAAGCCAAATCTCTGAAATATTCATCATGTATAATTAGGCAAATGGAGTTGGGAAAATAATTCTTGGAGAATGGTTGAAAACTCAAGCATTGTTCAGCAGGTGCATCTAAACTCACTGATGCGGGTATATTCCACTTCCACATTCACGATAAGTGTGTAAGTACAGAGATAGTTTTCTCGAAGTTTCGACTAATTTAAAGAAAAGAAAATCATGCTTGATAATAGAGAGGGGCAAAAAAAAAGCAGAAGCCCCTGAACAAGACGGACTGAAACAGTAGTTGCAACCAAATGCTCCAAGCTAACAATTGTGGGGATGGCACAGGGCCATGGTTCTGTTGGACCTAGTTCGGGCTCCAGTGGGTCAGAACCAACTCGATGGCACCGAACAAAAACAATACTATGAACCTCAAATGGGAAGGGGTAAAATACCTACTGAATTTTTTTTCTTTTTTTAATATAGATTTTATTGGGGGCTCTTACAACATTCAATACCTCATTCGTATAAGCATATTTGTACACATGTTGCCACATTCATCTACATTATCTACTTGAACACTTCCAGCATCAGCTTCTCTTCCCCTCCTCTTTCCTCTAGTTCTTTATTTTTAAAATTCCAACTCCCCATATTTCCCCTTCCGCTTCTCCTCCCCCATGAACTTCCAATAATTTATAAATTGTTATTACCTCCTCACATCTTACACTGTCTAATGTGTCACTTCACTCACACACACACACACACACACCCCGCATTGTCCACACCGCAGAGAGGAGGTCACATGTAGATCCAAGAAACTTGTTCCCCCTTTCTACTCCACCATCCCTCCACCCTCCCAGTGTCACCACTCCCCATTAGTCTCAATGGATTATCTAGCCTAAATTCTCATGTTTCCGACTCCACTGTGCATTCCCTGGTCTAGCCAAATCTGTCTGGAAGAATTGGGATAATGATAGTTGGTGGGAGGAAGCATTTGAGAACATTTCATTGCTACTACTTAGAGTGGCTCTTCTCCTCACTACAACCCTTCTGTAAGAGGATGTCTCTTCACTTATTGAAGGGCTTTGGGTCCCCAATCTGATCTCTCCTTCATTTATAATGATATAATTTTTCGGTCTTTGATGTTTGATACTGGATCCCTTTGACACCTTGTGGCCATACAGGCTGTTGTGCTCCTTCCAATTCTTTTCAATTCACTGTTTGAACACTATTTAAATCCTGGGCACTTTGAAGCACTAGATATATGCTGAACATTTGCTCTGGAGATACTCCTTGCAACCAAGACTGAACAGGGAGTGTAAGATCTTAGTCATTAGGTACTGTTGAGTTGACTTTGACTCATAAGAAGGAAACAGGTCCAGACCTTTTGCATCTTCACGACCGTTCGCATGTTTGAATCCATTGTTGCAGCTATCACGTTGATCCATTTCCTTGAGGACTTCTCTCTTCTTTGTTGGCACTCGACTTTGTTGGGCTTGAGTATGATCTTTAGAGGGTTGGCATTTTCAGATCCGGCCCTTTTAATACCATAGATAATGTCCTGAATTAAATTTGACCCAAAATATCTGTCAGCTTCATTGGGTCATGATTCTTAGCTGTACTTTAGCAGTTGTGCATGGAGGTACTCATCCTCTGTGTGTTATAGTCTTGTGTGAGCAGCCATCAGGCTAGGGTGGTAGACAACAAACACCCTAACCCAGTCGTGCAGAGCAGGACTTAGCCATAAGATGAAACTGCCCAAGAGCAAACATATGAACACATCATGCCCACATTCTAAAAGTACAACAGATGGACACAGAACCCGACAAGAAGCATCTGCTTCAGCTAATACTCATGAAACTAAGAACATTCATCAGCTAGTGCTCAGACCTAGTATGTGGCAAAATGCACACACTGCTGACGAGTGCAGTCAGCAGTAGCTGCTCAATTAGGGCTTACCTCGGAGTCACCTTCTCCAGAAACCCTGACATTGACTTTCACCCAGTAACCTCCGGCCTGAGACGAATGAGCTGACGATGACAAGATGGACTGGGCCATGACTTTGAGTCAAGGATATTGCTCTCCCTTCCTCTGTTTTGTAATTTTTTAATCTGATTTCTACATGAGTTTGAGATAACTTTTTGTAACAGCATTTGGTTCCTTGTATTCAATATTTCAAGCCATATCCTTGGTTTATGGAGACAATTGCAAATTATAATAGACTTAATATGCTAATCCTTCAATAAACGACATTGTAGAAAAACACCATTGAATGTACTACAGGTGTTATTAAGTCAATGGCCCTCTTTGGGAGCCCTTGACATCACAGGCCATATCCAAAAAGGGGGCTCTTTGAGGTCCACACTACCTTGTCTCATCCAAAAGGACATAGAAGCAAGCAGAGAAGGGGGGACCCCAGTGTGGCCCAGAAAGAAGAGCCAGTATGGCATACGCTCTTGGGAGCTTGGCTTCCTACACTGAGATTGATACCCAGACCCATGGGGAGGACGTCAGAGGATAAACATACCCACCGCTGCTGAAAGGAGACAAGTGCACTCCTGTAGAACTGACAGAGGGAGAGAGTCTTCCCTCAGGGCTCGTACCAGGGATTCAAACTTCTAGCCTCCTAAATTGTGAGAAAATAAACTTCTCCTTGTCACTTGTGGTGACAAATACAGCCACTTGTGCTATGTCTATTATAGCAGGACCAGATAACGAAACCAGGTGGAGAAAAATGTCTTCTGAGACAAAAGAATAAGTGGTCTTATTTAGCACTTACCTGCTTCTTATTCAGGAGAAACAAACACAAAAACAACTTGAAACACATTTCCACGCACCGCTTCTCACCCTATTTCCATGATGAGAATGTGACAATAAATGTGAGAACAAACTCTTAAAAAGGAAGAAAGCGTGAAGGTAGAATTCAAAGTTCTGATCTGTAAGTGACTGAAATGTATACAAACCATCCTGAAAATGCCACAACTGCCCCGCACCAACTGCCTAATCAAGGCTGCCACCACTAAGCACCGCATGGTGGGTGACTTAGGAGTAGGGGAACGCATTGTCTCCAAGTTATGGAGGCTAGCACTTCTATTCTAGGCAACCAGCTCACTGAATTATGCTTTACTCCAAGGAGGTAGAGTCGCCCCTACTTTTCTTTGCCTGATTCTGGTCTGCAGCTGCAGCACAGCCAGCTTCTTGCAGTCTCTTCTTTGTAGACAATACCTTTCCCACTGAAGGAAGGCCCACCCTTATTCAGGGGCCCTGGTGACATAGTTGGTCACCAGTTGGAACCCGCCAGCTGCTTTGTGGGAGAAAGACAAAACTGTCTGCTCCTGGAAAGATCTCCCATCTCAGAAACCCCAAGAAGCAGTTCTGCCCTGCTGACCCAGGTTGCAATGAGTCGGAACCAACTCAATGGCAGTATCGAGCTGACAGCTTCTTTCATGACCCTTTTTTACAGACATATGCCAAAGTAGCGAGGCTGGGATTTCACCCTATGGTTCTGGGCCATACAACTCACTTCAATGACATGCAGTGGGGGTGGGGACATTGCCATGAAGACTGTTTCTACTCATGGTCACCCCAAGTGCATCAGAGTAGAACATGCTCCTTCAGTTTTCAGTGGGTGATTTCTTTTTTTTTAATAAATTATTTTATTGTGAGTTCACATAATCATAACAATCCATATATTAATTGCATCAAGCACACTTGTACATGTGTGACCATCATCATTTTCTAAAGATTTACTTTCTATTTGAGCCCTTGGTATCAGCCCCCCACACTCTCAACCTTATGAACCCTCAATAAATTGTAAATTATTTTCGTACCTCACACTGGCCACTATCTCCCCTCACCCACATTTTTGTTGTTTATCCCCTAGGGTGAGCCAGGTTAGCTGTCAATCACCATGATCTGTTTCCCCCTTTTTCCTGTTCTCCATCCACCTTCCCTGCACTCTGATGGTAACACTACTCCCATTATAGGTCCTGAGGGATTTATCTGTCCTGGATTCCATGTGCTGAGTGTTCTTATTTGTTCAAGTGTGCATGCTCTGGTCTAGCCAGATGTGTAAGGTAGTACTGGGGTCGTGAGAGTGGGGGGTAGGAAGAATTCAAGAACTATAGGTACTCTACTGTCCCCCTGGCTGACTCATCCTTTACTTATTACCCTTCTGTGAGGGGATCTCAATTTTTTTATAGATGGGACTTGGGTCTCCACTCTGACCTCCTTGTTCACATCAAAATAGTTGTTTGTTTGAGGGTCTTCTGATGCCTAATACCTGAACCCATTGACAACTTGTGATCACGCAGGCTGGTAGGATTCTGCCTTGTGGGTTTTGTTGTTTCCCTACTAGATGGCCACTTATGTAACTTGATCAAATCTTTAAGACACCACAGGTTATATCTTGTAATAGCCAGGCACCATCAGCTTTCTTCACTTATGGCCCCATTCTGTCTTCAGTGATTGCATTGGGAAGGTGAGCACCACAGAATGGCAGGTTATTAGAACAAAGTGTTGTTGCGTTGAGGAAGGACTTGAGTAGAGGCCCAAGGTCCATCTGTTACCTTAATACTTATCATATAAATACATGTACCCAGACCTATATGCCTATCATTATATATTAATAGATTACATATATATGCCTGTATGTATATTTCTATAAATGTCTTTTGCCTCCTAGTTCTTTCCTCCTCAGTGGATGATTTTATGGATGTAGAACTCCAGGCCTCTCACCAGAAATACCTCTGGGTAGACATGAATGTTCCATCTGTTGATTAGATGCTGATTATGTTAAGTACTTGGACTACTTAGAGACTCCAATTCAATCCATCACATCAACTATGTCAAGTCTCCTTAAAACTGAGGTTTTCCTATTCTACATTCTGCCAACATATTGTGTTGAAGGCCTTTTAAATGACTATGACTTGGTAGGAGAGGGTCATGCAGTACTTTGCAACTCTGTCTCGATGTGCCCTGTTCAGACACTGAGCCTGGTTTTCAGGCCCCTGAATCCTGATATCACTGGCCAGAGGAGAGAGAGTACTTTCCTTGACCCTCTTGAAATGTGAGTGGAGGCCCACCAGCACAGACTCTCTCCACTGAGATAAGAGGCTGGCAGTGAAAGAGCCTGGTGAAGGTGAAACCCTTGTAAAACACAGAGCTAAGGCATGAGAATTTTAAAGGGAGCAGAGGTCATTTTTCCTGAGGGCCTGGGGACACAGCACTGACAACAGCTTCAGAAACCCTGGTTTGTCATGCAGTGGTAATTGTAGTCTCTTAATGAGGAAGTAGCTGATTACGGTGTTCATAGATAGCATTCTGGATGCTTCAGGGTCTGAGTGGAGGGTTGACACTCTTGAGGAGATGGCATGAGGCCTGTCAGAGCCCTGGGGTTGCGCTTTTGAAAATGACTACAACAATGAACTGCACAGCAGCACCTCACAGGACTTACAGTGTGTTCAAATATTGTTCTTATAATTAAAGGATGAAGCCATTTGATAAAATCTTAAGAATAAGTCCTAGAAGAATCCAACTATTTTGGGCCCTGCTTTTGTCCATGCACTTCCCCCAGGACTTGTGTGAACTCTGAGATTTTCTAATTAGCAGTTTATTGTAAGAAATGCTTAAAAGGTATTATTCTTTCTCCATTCCAGAATGTGCATGCACACACCTACATACTGCCTAAAGCTTCGGGTGAAGGATAATTCCAGCTTCAGAAAAATCTTTCTCATTTGAGGCAATGAGAGGAACAGAGAGGAACACAGCCTGGGTTGCCCTTTCTCAGAAGCATTCACTGGGTCTCATTTGAGCTGTGATCTACAACTACCAAGAGGAAAGTCTGCAGGCAGAAGGAGGGAAGATTTGTTTTCCCTTGACGTGTATTTGGTCAGGACAGCGTAAACAAGCATTGGCATTTGGCAGGTAAGTAAGTAGTTGACAGTTCACACCTGTCCAAGAGCACGCAAAAGAAAGGCCTGGCAATCTGCTTCTCTAATGAATACAGCCCAAACCCTATAAAACCATTGTACTCTGTAATATACAGGGTCATCGTAAGCTGGAATTGACTCAGTGGTGATGGACTTGATTTTCTCTTTCAGATCAACAATAGGTTCTAATGGAATAAACCAAAAAGAGCCCTTGCTCTAGGTGCAGAGAGATCCAATCCTGGCACACCAGTCTTTAAGAAGGAGAATTAATTTTAGGATGGGTTACAAAGCACCCAATAAGCAGCCAGGGGAGAGTTCCTCAAAGCCCACGCCCTGACCAGCTGGATTTTTACCTTTTTATAGGTGGAATCTAAAAGTAGTGGCATGTGCCAGAAAGTGCATTTGGGAATGTCACGCTTTTGCATTTGAGGTGAATTAAGGTGTCCATGCAGCAGACATGTGGTCCATGGACATCCCTGTTCAGAAATGGCATCTTTATCAGGATCTACCGGAGACTTCTTGTGAGGATAGGCAGCACCTGGGCATGAATACAGAAGACTGGAAAAGAATTGATGTCTGTGAATTTTGGTGTGGGTGAAGCCTATTTAAATGCCATAGACTGTTGGAAGCACAAACAATTCTGTCTTGCAAAGAGAATACAGTCAGAATACTTCTTGAAAGAGAGGGCTTGGCTTCATGTACTTTGGACATATTACTCAGAGAAGCTGGTCCCTGTAGAGCAGTGGTTCTCAACCTTTCCAATGCTGCAACCCTTAAATAGTTCCTCATGTTGTGATGACACCCCCACCACCGTGAAATTATTTTCATTGCCACTTCATCACTGTAATTTTGCTCCTGTGGTGAACAAGAGGGAGACCCTTGAGAAGATGGATTGGCACAGGGGTTGTCACAATGGGCTGGAACATAAGAACAGGGTGAGGGTGGGGCAGGGCTACACAGTGCTTCACTCAGCTGTTCACTGAGTTGCTATAAGTCGGGACCAACAACACCTAGCAACAATAGAACACTTATGCTGGCAGAGCAGGTGTGCCAGATGGAGCCACCTCCCATGGGGAAAGCAAAACAAAACTTATACTATGTCCCTAATTAGACACTTTGACCTAGTTTCTATCCAGTCCTTGTTGACCTAGGTCTTGAACTATAGACTACTGGGCCTTTAGACATTGACCTTTGTGGATGCACAGCATCCTTCATAGGCCACAGCAGAAGGCTTCACTGAGGAAACTCCACTAATTGAACTTTCAACAACCTAATTTAATCTCCTATACTTACGGCTGAAATGCCTAGTGTGAGAGGAAGCAGGTGATTCCTGTCCCAAGGTTTTTGAATAGGTCATCGTTGGACTTGGTTTAGATCTCCTAATTGATGGTGCCCAATGAATGGGGGTCCAGAACTACCACATATTTACTGTTTTAATACGTCCTTGGCTTTCTTATGACATGTATTAATCCGATAGGCATAATTCTGCCTCTGTGAGTGACAGTGATTGCAAGTTTTTCCCTGTCACTAATCCCCATTTCTCTGGGGACCATACTCCAGACACTTAAGCATTTCATCTGCATAAATCCTATGTTGCAATCTGAAATTCTGCCTATATATGTATAATTTTCTTTTTTCAAGTCTTTCAAATTCTATCCCACAGGTTACATGAATGACACCATCAGTGGGATCACCTTATGCCCCAGGAGAATGATTTAAAATGTTCTCTATCATAAACTCTTAATGCTGTCTTAAAAATGAACCAAAGACATTTATAAGCCATAGATATATATAAACGGATTGGGAGCCTGTACTTCTAGTCTCAATCTAAGAAGAATGAGTTCCTATGACATGGATCTACTCAGTATTCACCCTCATGAAGAGATCATTGAAGTTATGGGTACTGTAGCAAAATGAAGTGAAGAAACCAGATGGTGCTGGGCTGTCAGAAAGGATAGCACCCAGGGCCTTCGAAGGTTTGTCTTCAAACAAGCAGTCATCTAAGTGAGGACTCAACTTCACATGGAAGAAGCACACCTGTATGGTCCAAGGATTATGAACACCTGGCTTGGTAGAAGACAGACATGCCAAAATCTACTTACAGTATCTCCACATTGATGAAGCCTCCAGTGAATGTCCTCTGACCATAGACAAACGATGTAAGTAGTCTTGCTATCAGTTGCAAAAATGATTGTCGCAGATGTAGTTAAGTTAACGTAAAACACCTTACAATTTGACCTTCTTTTTAAACTTGTTTCAGTATTGAATATTTTTTATTTTCTTTTTTGATTGATGTTTTTCTGTTTTCATTGGTCATTGGGGTGGATTTTGTTTGTTGGCTTATGCTTTGTATGATTTTCTGTATACTAAATGCAGCATAAGTAAATGTACAGAGACAGCCACTGGATTAATAATTATCGTGGGCCATGAGAGGAGTGTTAAGTGTGAAATAGGTAGCTAGCAGCAATAAGTAAGAGAAGAAAATGTTCTGAAATTGATTGTGGTGATGATTATACAATACATCATAATATGGTTGAATGATTACACTGTAAGATGTGTAAATCATATGGCAGCAAAACTATTCTTAAAAATCTAAGGGATGAACGTGAATAATAAAAGAAATAAAATCTTGACACCTTTTGCATGATTGAAGAGCCTCACGGTAGCAAATAAGGCAATCGCGATAAATTTTTGCAAGTGAGGTTGGTTCAATCCATTGGTTAAGTCATTTCAACATTAGGGCTAATCTACACAGCATTAAAGGACAAATACAGTATGCAACTTATAAGACAGACCTTTGTACCCCAGGGACTTACTGCACTGATTTTTATTCCACGCAAGGAACCATATGCTTTACAAATAAAACAAAGCTCTGTGGCTAGTTGATCTTTAGCTGGCACTTGCAATTCGTCTTTACACTGGTCTAAAGCAATGCTTCCCCAGCCCTCAATGGACAGCACTCACCTAAGAAACAGAGAATCCATCTTTCACTCCTCCCAGGAGATTCTTTTGCAACATGAATATTTCTGTGAGTTGTTCATATCCTGTCGACTATAACCCTATTACTCTGATTGGGAACAGATGTCGGTATGTTGTGAGAAACTAATATTCATCTGAAAAATTTCATTTGGATCGTTGCACGTGAGTTCCTAGAAACAGATGTAGGGCTGTGATAGAATTCAAGAACATGGACATTTTTGCAAGCAGCACATTCTTGGTATGGATATTATTGCCTGGAAGTGGAAGCACAATGCTTGGCCAAAAAATTGATTGGAAATTCCTATGACCTAAATCAAATGATAAATATTGAGAATGTAGAATTTTCTTCAGACACTGCAAATATGTGCTTTCAACATATCTGTTTATTATGTAGTTTCATATACATTCCTAATGATGTTCCATATGAATCGACATAATCTATTTCATATAGGTTTTAGTACCACTTCACTTTTGAGAAAACACTGAAATCCAAATATAAAGGAAGTAGTGGAGATCCCAATCTTTGACACATGGTACAAGAGTGACTAGTAACTTCTAACTATTTGTGAAGCTAACCAAGTCATAGTGACTATGTAGTGATGTGATGATTACAGTAAATGATGGTGACAGGTATAAGGAGCGTCACAAATGGCTGGTAAAAAATATCATCTTTTCATTTCCATTTCCCACAAACTTTTTCAAGCCCTGTTGTACATATTGACAAATAGAGACATTATTGGGGAAGTCTAATCCCAATGCTTTGAAATTAGACTGTTGTCTTAGATATCCAATGAAGGCTGTTCATTGTTCAAAAGGTAGGAGATAAAAGTTACCCAAAAGAACAGTGTTGGTCAGGATTCACCAAAGGGGTTTACTTGGATATCAAATCCTTGAATGGCATTATTTGTCAGACAAGAAAAGAATAAATAAAACCTCACTACTCTCCAGTCGATTCGGACCCACGGTGTGCCTAAACAACAGTGTAGAATAGCTCCTGTGGCTATTCTGAACTGGAGGGGAGGGCCTCCTCCGTCTCCCTCACAGGAGCGGCCAATGTCCAACCACTGACTTTGCGTGACGCAGCTCAGCGTGTAACCCACTGCCACCGGGCTTTCTTTTATATCAGACAAGGGGGATTTTAAAACCAGGCCTTAGTATAAGAAAGGCACCGCTGTGGCGGGTGATGCATTAATCGGCATCAGACTGCTAATCACAGGTCAGAAGTGGGAACTCCCCAGCATGTTCCTGGGAGAGAAATGAGGTGCTCTCCTGGCGTAGAGATGTACAGCCATGGAAACCCACAGAAACGAGTCCACTCCGTCCGGGAGGGTCACTGTCAGTCTGGCTCACTCAGGGGGAGTGTTAGGGTTTTTATTTCAGCGTAGAAAGCAGACATGTGCGTGCATTTGACTGCACCGAGGTGCCGCTCCATCGGAGGCACTTTGGAAGAAATACGTGGAGATGGAAATCCACTGCCGTGTTCATCAGTTCTGGTTCCCAGCCAGCTGTAGATAGCCGTGCGGAGGCTTTCATTCACGGGAGCACCTGCATCTTCCTTCTACAGAATGAAGGAAGGGTTTGAACCCTCCCTAGGGAGACTAACAGCACAGTGCTTATCCTACAGCGCCACCTGGGGATCTAGTTCTGAAAAATTGAGAACCCGGAGCCCAATTCTTTCCTTGACCCAGGTGTGTGGAGCCCACAGCAAGTGACTTTCCTATTAGAAAGGTTCCCAAGATTGGGTGATTGACAGTGGCCATCCCAGAAATGGACCTCACCCTGGACAAGGATAGAGGTCCCGTACCTTATCATCTTGGCTCATCCAAGCAAGCTTGAGTACTTCATCTGACCACGCCGTGATCGACACGTGGTCGTGCAACTGAAGAAGGAAGGGGCTTTCCTTCGCCTGGCCTTGCTAGCGGGAGTTCTGGTGGCACAGGGGATTAAGCACCACATGGCTCACCACAGGACTAATGAGGCAACTACTGATGCAACTCCCAAGGCTCTGCAGGAGGAAGGCGATGCTGTCTGCTAAGGCTGTCTGCTCCCGTGAAGCTGACAGGCCTGGGTGCCCGGGGGAGGCGTTCTCCCTGCCCCATGGGATCCCTCTGAGTTGAAGATGACTCAATGACGATAGGTTTGCTTGGTGGCAGAGACCTACCCTGTAGAAGAATGTAAGAATCAGACCCATTCTTAAGTGACAGAGAATTGTGCCACGAAAACGAAAAAGTATAATTAAAAAGGAACTTATGGTCTTTTCTCTAACTGCCATGTTTTACAGAAAAAATAGACATAAATAAATTTGGAAATACAGAACAGCTTATCTCAACAAGTTAGTGGCGGATAGCTGATGATAAGTGGCCAGGAAGCAAGCTCCTGCATTTCTCTTGGTTTCAGCTTCTTTATTCATGACTCAAGTGGATGCTCTTTTCTCTGATGTGATAAAGACAAAAGGATACCTGGTAAATACCCAGATGCCACTGCAGGCCCCAATGGGCGGCCAGTTGGCAGTACCGTGGTGGCTTACATGCCACTGTGCTCTAGATGCCCTGCCACTGGTAGCAGAGGCTAAGAACAGACCATAAAAAGAAATAGTCCATTTCTGAGAGATTCGCCATGGGGAAAAAACCTCATGAACGTCAGAACATTAGACAAGCAGTGAAAAAATATGTGTGTGAAATGATCTCTTTTTAACCTAAAACTGTAGATATTCATTTACATCTCACCCAGTGGCTCTGTGGGGTAACGACCAGGGATTGGCTCCTGTAAAGACTGGAGCTCAGGAATCCTCTGGGGCCATTCTCCTGGATCACTTGGGGTCACTATGCATTTAATGTCAACACCATAGCACTTGACATCAAGCAATTCATCTTGTAAGCTCGATGCCTTTCTTTTGAATATAAGTGTTCTGATTGAGTTCTCATTAATATCTCTCTCTCTCTCTCTTTCTCTCCCTCTCTGTATAGGCCTCATACTTCCATTTCTTTAAAGTTAGGGATGGGGACATTTTTAAAGATACTTAGTAATCGATCTATGTATAGAAGTTTTAAATTTTTACAATTACTAAATTTGTTGTAGCTATCTTATCAATTTCTAATTCAACCACCTCTTAAAAAATAAATCAGATTTATTGAATGATTCCATTGCATTCAACTTAGTTTTTATAAAAAACAATTTTTATTCTATTGGAATTCAATGTTCATTAGGTTGTGTTATATGTAGTAGAAATATGTAATTAGATTACTGAATGCAGCTACAGTAATCTAATTTGAATCCAAACAGCACTGACTCTTCGTGACATGGACCTTAAATTTGGAGGCCAGAGGTGATCTAGCTTCCTTGAGGTCGAACTACCCATTGTTATCTATCAAGGTGCCACAGGCTTGGAACCCACAGAAACAAGGTTAAAGCTTAGAGACAAAATGAAACAAACACATAAACAAAAAATCAGTAAAGGAAGATGGCTTACTCTTTCCAACTGACTTGTTCACAGCTTGTTTTGCAGAGAAGTGACTGATAGGACCAGTCCGAGCTAGCTCTGTTTGCTTCTTGCCTACTGAACCTGGTCAGTCAGACTTTGCTATGTCCTGAAAGAAGATTGTAAATCACATTCCCAAGAGAAGTTCCCTGCAGACTACGCTAAGGACATCTTCGTCTAGACATGGTCTCCTTGGCCACAGATGAATTCTCATCTGTCCCCAAATGCACAACCATGAGGTTTCTGGAGAAATCTTATGAATATGTATGATGTCTCTTATATTTCATCTCAAAAAATGTAACACCTCAACCAATGCAGATTCTGAGCTAGGGAACCACCCACTGGTCCCTTGCTCAGCAGTTCACAGTGAAACCACTTGCTCTTTCTCTATAGCTCAGTCTCCAGCTTGCACCAAAGCAGGGGCCCTCCTGTTTCATTTACAGACATGGGCCAGTGTGTGTGAGAGATGGAATGGAGAGGGTCAAGTATTCTTTTAAATGTTGACAGCTAACAAAGCATTCACTGTGGGTCATGGAATGGTGCCAACATATAGAAAGCATTCAACAAATGGGACCGATGAGTATACAAGTTTGCAACCTACTTCTTTTGAGTTTGCAACAATACTTTCATATAGATGCACATAAATCCAGTTATCTTCAAAATGAACTCTCTCCCCTTAAGCCTCATTACTAAAACTTACCAGAGGACTAAGTTATATACACAAGGTTTGTTGCAACAGTAAAGACTAACAATCAATTCTGAAATCATTCTGAATATCAAATCAGTATTAGTAATTGCCCTGGAGCTGACTCCAGCTCCCGGGGAGTGAACCCAGGTCAGTTACAGCACAACTAGGAGCCAAAGGATGTTCAGTGACTGGGTTGGGGGAAGTAAGTTGATAAGCTTTTCTCTAAGGCAGTTTTGAGGAGAGTCACATCTCAAACTATGCCTTTGCATAGCTGAAAAAATTACCTGTTTGCATCTCTCAGAGGGCCCCAAGTTAAAGATAACCTCAAGACATAAGAAATATATTTTTACTATTTTTAATAGCCAGTTTCTATTTTTCTCATAATTAAGATGTACACAGCTTAAAAGCCAAATGCGTAGCTTCACTGAGTCTAAGGTGCACATTTCCGCGCATTTGAATATCTCTGACATCTGGGTGCATTCTTACTGTCCATGACATCTTATAATTATGGTGGACCAGGTGGCAGTCATAGCACAGTGACACCATCTGCATATTTCTGCTCCTTAAAAGTACCAACATTGGAATTCAGAAGTGCTAAGAAGTATTCAGAAGTGATAGCAACTTGGAAGAGAATCACAGAACCAGTCGTGCGTCATGCTTTTGAAGAGGGCTGCCTCACCAGTGATCTCAATGGCACCCAGCTTCCTGGCTGGAAAAATACCAACACTGACAACTCTGAGTGAATTTAATTCCAAAGAAATATGCTTTACAGGATCCATTTCACTCATATGTTTGTTTTCTCATGCATGCACAGGAGCAAAGTGTGATTTGAAAATACGTCACATAAACATAGGAGAGTTCTTTCACCAGTATAACACAAAAATTAGAGTGATTTCTGGCAAGGGTAAAGTAACAGGTGGCAAAGTAACCTTCTTTTCAGAAAGAAGCTTGATAATGGGCATTTTCGTTACTGAGTGCTGCCACAGGAGACCTGGTAGGATAGTGGTTTCAAGTTGAGATGCTAACTATAAGGTTAGCTGTTCAAAACCACCAGTTGCTTCTTGGGAACAAGGTGGATGATCTCCTTCTATAGAGTCACAGTCTCTAGAACTCACAGGGGAAGATCAAGCATGCCCTGAAGGTCACTATGAGCAGGCATCTACTAGATGGCAATGAGGGACTGAGTGCTGCCATAACATAAAATGATCATACATGAGTGGTTTTAAAGAACAGATATATGAGTATTTGCTCATATTTCTAGAGGCTAAAATTATAATCAGGTCATGGACCAGTTCATTATTTTGGTAGGATCCTTTCCTAATTTCATATGAGATGATAACGCCCCACCCCCACCCCTAAGTAAGAATTTCACCAAGTTTATTGATATCAGTGAGGTCTCTGGGTGGTACACATGTTTGTACTCAACCACTGACCTCAGGCTGGTGTTCACACCTTGCCAGTGGCATCATAGATGAAATTCATAGCAGTCTGCTTCAGTAAATATTACAGGGCAGTTGTCCTCTACAACACAAGGTCACTAGAGTCAGCTTTAACTTGATGACAATATTGGGTTTGTGAACATTGTTCTTAGGTACTGTTGAATTGATTTCAACTCAAAAAGAACCTATGTATAGCAATTCAGGAAAAGAGGGAAAGTATAAGGTTTCCTGGGCTGAAATCTTTTAGAAAGCAGATCACTAGGTCTTTTCTTTTACAGAAGAGAAGGTAAGCTTGAACTTCAAGAGGAAGGAGACACGGGTTAAGCCAAAATAAATAAATAAATACCCCAAAACTTCTAAAAGAGAAAGACAAGATTGGAGGCCTCCCACTACTCAACCTCAAACCTATTTCAAAACTATAGTCGTCGAAGCAACCTGGTCATGATACAATGATAGAAACATTGATAGAAACAATGATAGAAAAACCCAGAAGTAAATGCAGCCTCCTTCAAGCAGCTGATTCTCAACAGAGGATTGCAAAATATTATTTGGGATAGGGGCAGGCTGTTCTGCAAATGGTGCTGGAAAAATTGGATCTTCATGTGCAGAAGAATGAACGAAGACTCATAACCCTTCCCATGCACAAAAAAAGCAAACTCAAGATGGATTACAGATCCAAATGTAAATCCCAAAGCTCAAGAGGCCATCCGTGAGAAACTTGGGGCAAACTAAAGGACTCTATTGCAGGGCCGATTTAGATTGATTGTTGTTACTCTTCAGTTCCATAAAATTGCCTCCAACACACAGTGATCTCGCACACAACAGAAAAAAGCACTGATTGGTCCTGAGCTGCCCTCACAGCCTTTCTTTTGTCAGAGCTCATGTTTGCAGCCATGATGTCAACCCATCTTGTTGAGGGGCACCCTTCTATTCTACTAGGCAGAATGATCTTCTCCAAGGACTGGTCCTTGGTGACATGTCTAAAGTACAATCTTGCCATTCTTGCCTCTAAGGAGTACTCTAGTTGCACTTCTTCCGAGACAGATTAGGTTGCTCTTCTGGAGAACCATGGGATGTTCAATACTCTTCACTAGCACCATCATGCAATGGCATCATTCCTTTTATGGCTTTCTTAAGTCAATGTCCAACTTTCACATGCGTGTGAGCTTGACAATATAATGGCTTGGTGCAGGCTCACCTTAGTCTTCAAAGAAACCTCCTGGCCTTTCCATACTTTCACATGTTTTGTGCAGCGGATTTACCCAATGCAACGTGCCCCTTGGTCTCTTGACTGCCGCCTCTAGAGCACTGATTGTGGATACAAACAAGACAAGCACTTGGCAACTTTATCAGTTGTCCAGTTTATCATCAATCCAGTTGTGAAAATTTTTGTTTCCTTTACATTGAGTTGTAATCCACACCAAGGCTGAAATTCTTGATACTTATCAAAATGTGCTTCAAGTCCTGACCTCACTTTCCACAAACAAGGCCGTGTCGTGTGCATATCACAGGATGATAAGCCTTTCTCTAACTCAGAGGCTGCATTCTGCTTCATATGATCCAGATTTTCTGATTATTTGCTCAGCATAGGGATTGAATAGGTATGATATGAAGGAACAACCCTGATGGACCTTTAAACCATGGAGGAATCCCCTAGTTAGTATCCCCTATTCCCACATCTGCCTTGTTTTCATCCATGTACAAGATCCACAGGAGCATGATAAAGTGTTCTGGAATTCCCATTCTTCTCAAGGCTATCCATAGTTTGTTATGATCCATAGAGTTGAAGATCTTGGCATAGTCAAAACACAAGTAAATCTCTTCCTGCTATTCTCTGCTTTCAGCCGAGATTCATCTGGCATCAGCAGTGATAGCCATTGTTTCAAGTCCTCTTCTGAATCCAGCCTGAACTTCTGGTAGCTCTTTGTCAATGTCCTGCTGAAATTACTAGATTATCTTCAACAAAATGTTACTTGATTTGAGTATGTGGTTGGGTTAGCTTTCTTTGGCATGGGTACAAATATGGACGGAGCTCTTTCAGTTGGCTGAGCAAATAGCTGTCTTCCAGTGCGTACACACAGACTACAGAGTGTAATAATGGAAGCACACACAGTGGGAAACGAAGCAGATGACTGAGACTTACTGAAGAGAAACTTCTTATGCACATGAAGAGACACCACCACAAGAGGAAAACAAGAGTTGACATACTGGGAAATGATACAACAGACCAGGATCTAGTCACTAAAATCTATAGGTTGCAACACCTCAATAAGATCATAACAATTTTCCATGAACAGACAATTCACCAAAAATGACGTTAAAATGGCTAACAAACACATTTTTAAAAATACCCATAACCGCTGACCCTCTGGGAGATAAAAATCACAACTACAATGGGAGATTTCACTTTACACCTATAATTAAAAAAGCAAACAGAAAACAAAAGCTTGAGAGGTTATAGAGAAATTAAAACTCTGAAATATTGCTGGTAGCCTTGTAGACAAGTACAACTATTGTGAAAAATGATATGATGTTCTCTAATACAACTGAAAATAGATGAGTTGGAATTATGGAATTATAACCCAGCAATATCTCTGCTGGGTGTATATGCTCCAAAGAAATAAGAGACAAAAGACAACAGACATATGCTCTTCCATGCTCATTTCAGCAGAATTCAAAATAGCAAGTAGCTGGAAACAGCCCAAATGCCCATCAGTAGAAGAATGGATAAAGAAACAATGATATATATACACACACCATGGTACATTATGTACCGCTAGAAAGATAGTGATGCAACCATGAAACACCTCATGACATGGATGGGGAACCGTTATGCTGAGTGAATTTAGCTCATCACAAAAGGCCAAACATTGCTGGCGACCACTTCTATAGGATAAACACTAAACCAAAGACAAGTTTCTCATCTCAGGCCATTTAGTTTTCTAATCCATTCTCCCAAGCAACAAGGAAGTGTGACAGCCTAGTGCTCATGAATCATATCACACCCCCTTATTTGTACATCTCAAAAACTACTTTGATGGGGGATGCCTCACTGGATAAGTTTCCCATGAAAAGGGAAGTGAGAGATGGGAAATCACAGTCACCCCAAATCAACGGGCACTCCTTCAAGAATGATTAGTGAACCTTACTGGAAATCCAAGTCAAGAGGTGGAGAGAAGGGTGTGTCTGTCTTGGAGAAGGTGACCACACTTCTGCGGGGAGTGAACTGGGTAGAACTGCCTACCATTGAAACAAACACTATACTCGATATTATATAGACTCCCAATGGGAGAATAAGTCTGGTATCAAGTTCCTAATAGAACATTCTGACCTAGTTTGAATTTTTCAGACCTTGTATGATAGACAACTAGGACCCAAGCTGTGCACTATAGAAAACAAGGACTTTAGACTCTGTTTTTTCAAGGTGCACAACATCCTTCATAGGCCACACCAGAAGACTCTGACTTAGAACTCCCCAGAAGTGAACTGGACTTTCCATTGAGCACATCTGTAGCAGATTAAAAGACTAGAAATATTCCCTTGATCTTAAATGCTCAAGTGTGAGAAGAAGCAAATAACTTTTATCCCAGGCTATGGATGTAGAAGTTGTTGGAATTTTTTCAAATCTTTTTTTGAGGGGATTTATTAATGGCAATTCCAGACTGCAATAAATTTGTTATTTTCTTACCCTTGCCTTGCTATGATATGTTTCAGTGCAGTGGGCACTGAATGAGCATTGTTGAAAGTTTTGTCCAATCTCCAACTATTATTGTTTGTATAGAGTCCAGTCACCTAAATTGTTAATCTGTACAAATCACTAATGCATGTATTTTGATTTTTTAAAACTGCTCTATATGTGCATACAGTGTTTTAAACTCTGTACCATTAGCTAGTTCAATGACACTGTCAATAGAACTATCGCAGACTCCACATGGGGATGATTTATAATGTACTCAAACTATTAGTGATATCTCCAACATGGGCCAGAGACATATATAAACCATATATAGATAAATGAATTTTGAGTTTGCACTTAATCATAGCCTTAATGTAAGCACATTTAGTTCTTATGACATGAGCCTGTTCAATACTTGACCTCCTGAAGAGATCACTGCAGATATGGGTGCTATAGCAAATTATGGTGAAGAAAGCAGATGTTATTCAACTATTAGAAAGAATAGCATCTGGTGTGTTATAGGCTTGTCTTTAAACAAGTAGTCATCTGAGTAAAGTGTCATTTAAGTCCATGTAGAAGAAGCACATATGTGTGATTCCAAGGATTATAAGTAACAAAATTGAAGTACAGTAGATGAAACACCATTAGAGTTTAAGTTGTGAACACACAGTTCACAGAAGATTATCCCAAAATACATTTTCAGGTCCCCCATGTAGATTAAGTCTCCAGTGAATTCCCTCTGACTATGGATCAGAGGTGGAATAGTCCTCCCCTTAGGCAGAGTACATTGTAGGGTGTTTTACTATAGTTGTAGTTAGGTTAAAATGTGAGAGATTTTCATATGACGTCCCCTTTGATCCAATGTCTAGTTTGTAATTTTTCTGCTTCCTTTTGTATTGAGATTATTTTGTTTTACTCTTTCTTTGTTTAGACTTTTTGTTTTAATTTTTTATTTTTTTTCTGTGTATGAAATCCAGGATTGATAAATCTATAGAGACAGCAAAAGAATTAATAGTTTCCGATGAGGATGGCAGAGAGGACTGGAAGGAAATGTGGAACTAATGGGAATTGAATACACGGAAGAAGAATGTCCCACAATTGATGGTGGTGATGATTGCGCAACTCTTTTGAATTAATGAAGTGTCTGCTTTGTGAATTATATGTTCATAAAACTATCTTTAAAATGGAACCAGAGACCTTTTGGGTAGCAGTCGGCTGGTCGCCATTTCTCCCCAGAGTCCTTTTGTGGACATTAGTGACCGTCAATGTGCTCATCAGAAAAAAAAAGGCTAAGACCACGAGTTCCCATTTTCCCACCTTCCATATTATCTTTCTACTCTGAAAAAAGATATCATGAAGATTATATTAAAAACTCAGTGCCGTGAGTCAGTTTTCACTCCTGTAAGGCTGTAAGTTTTCACTCCTGAACTGCTCCTTTGGATTCCTGAGGCTGCAATTCTCTATCATTTCTCCCTGAGAGCAGTTGGTGAGTTCAAATTGTTCACCGTGCGGTTAGCCGTCCAATGCATAGCCATTCCAGCACACCACCAGGGCTCCTTCTGAAGAGTATGCACATTTTGTAAGTTGTGAATTTTTTGCCTTACTTTCCATTTTTAAAGAAAATTTTGCATTACAATGTTCTTTATCTTGATTACTGAGGGATTTTTGATCCTACCTTTTTATTTGGTGCTCAAGGCAAGTGGGTGATTCTATTCTCTCTAAAACCTGAAATCTGTATCCTTAATGGAGTGCAAAATCCATACTCTGTTTTGATTCTCTTTTCCTGTTCAGTATTCTGAACCCTCACCAGTCATTAATCTGAGCAATGCTGTGGCTTAACTCACTTGTTTTCCTTCTCTCATGAATAACTCTCTTACTCTAACTCTTTTCCAGAGTCTGAATATCATGATCTTTATATTCTTTGTCCAGCTTTCTAGTTGTGTAAGGGGGAGAGGATTCAGTTTCTGTTCCTACATCATAGGTAGACACATAAACACTGTGCAAGACTTTTAGACATATATATTTTAGATCTATAAATATATATTATATCCAGGATGACTCTGGTTTGCATGTTTAAAACTAGATGGATTTGGCAAGTTTTTAAAATGTTCTTCAGTGCTGTGAATTGAATAATGTCCCCCCAAAATGGTTGACCACTTGACTGGGCCTTGATTTTCTGTGTTGCATCAATAGGTGAAGCAACAACCCCCTACAGGAGGGTGGCAGGGAGGAGAAGAGCCAGTCAAGGTACAGTATAGCAACAATGAAATATGCAACTTTCCTGTAGTTTTTAAATGCTTCCTCCCAGCCACTATCATGATCCCAATTCTACTTTGTAAATCCAGCTAGACCAGGGGATGTACACTGGTAGAGATAGGAGTCAGAAATATGGGGAATGCAGGACAGATGATCCCTTAAGTACCAGTGTTATAAGTGGTGATACCAGGAGGGTGGAGGGAAGGTGGGGTAGAAAGGGGGAACCGATTGCAAGGATCTACTTATAACCTCTTCCCTGGGGTATGGACAACAGAGAAGTGTGTGAAGGGAGACATCAGACAGTGTGTGATATGACACAATAATGATAATTTGCAAATTATCAAGGGTTCATGGAGGTGGGGGAGTGGGGAGGGAGAGGAAATATGGGAAGCTGATATCAGGTGCCTAAGTGCAAAGAGGATGTTTCAGGAATGATGATGGAAACAGATGTGCAAATGTGGCCTGCATATAATTGATGTATGTATTGATCATGATAAGAGTTGGATGAAGCCCCAATAAAATGATTTATAAATAAAAAGAAAAGAAAGGTGGGAATAGGTTGTGTCCTTTGGATGAGGGGTCCCTAAGCTGTGAACCTTCTAGGCACAAGGGAAGATTGATGGCAAGACACATGGAGACCTTCGAGGAACATTGGGTTCACAGATCCTGGAAGGAGACCAGGACCTCTTCAATGTTGATCAAAAGGTAGACAAAGCCTTCTTCCAAAGTTGGATCCCAAAATTCAGACTCCTAGCCTTCTGAACTGTTAAAAAATACATTTCTTTTTGCTGTTGGAGAAGCACTCAATCAAAGACACTCAATTGAAACTGGTTTAGAAGAGAGAATAATCACATTTTTCTAAAGGTATTATATTTTTATTCTGCATTAGCACTTTTATCATGCTGATTTTTAAAACACTATTTGGTAAATACTTTTAAAATTGCTATGTGAAGTACACTTGCCTGAAATTATAGCCAAGTATAAATATAGGAGGCATGACTGTCTGTAATATGATTCCTGATTATGGCTACTTGGAGTTGTTGGATTCATTGGATAATACAATTATCTCCATTCCATTTGTAAAAATACATTCTCTCCCAGTTCTACATTATGGTGCAGATGAGAAATGGAAGTGCGGGGAACTCAGGACAGATGAACCCTTGGGACCAGTAGTAGGAGTGAAGCTACTGGATGGGCGGAGGAGAAGTAGGGTAGAGAGGGGGAGCCAACTTCAGGGATCTATGTATAATCTCCTACCGGGGGGACAGACACTAGGGGAGAGGGTGAGAGGAGACATCAAGCAGTGTACGTTATGACAAAACAATAATTTATAGAGCATTGAGACTCGGTGGGGGAGGGGGAGCAACGATGGAGGGGAAGGGATGGGAGGCTGATGTCAGAGGCTCGGATGGAAAGATGAAGGTTCAGAGAACAATGACAGCTGCAGGCATATGAAGAAGTGTGGCACAATAGATGTATTTATGTATTATGAGAAACGATGTATGAGCCCCCAATAAAATGATTTTTTTAAATATATTCTCTTTATAAGGGGGAGGCTCAATACCAGAGGGGAGCTGGAGCCACTACAAAATTCAATTTATGTTACTCCATCACTACAAAAGGGAGTCACTGGGTGGTGCAAATGCTTATCATGTTGAATGTGAAGTGCAAACTGGGGTTTGGGTACAAGCAGAGGCATCTTGGTAGAATGGTTTGGTGTTCTATTTCCAAAGTCAGGCATTGAAAACCTGGAGAACACATGGGATCCCACTAAGTTGGAGTGGAATCAATAGTAACACCTTAAAAAACTAGTAACACTAGAGAAGATTTGAAAGATGTCCCCCCATACCATAGTCCAAAAATAAAGTGTAAATTCAAATCAACTTGGGTTGTGGGCAGTGTGTGAAAGTTTAAAGTTAGAATATCAGTTGCTTTTGACTGCAGGCTCTTGGTAGCAGGGCTCACGTGGCAAAAACGTGGTCATGGCAGTGATGAGGAAAGATGAAAGTATGTTGTTATGGAATGGAGACCAGAGAATCCAGGCACAGGTCGAGGATGTGGGGTAGAGAGCAGCGCCATGGCAATAGCTTTTAGCGGACCACTGTGACTTATCGTCAGTAGGTCCTTGAGTACTTTGTCCAGAGGAGGAGAGAATTTTCATCATGCTGTCCTCAGCAGCTTGCGTATGCTTGGAGAGAGCAATGATCTTTTAAAAAGAATAGTAATTTGTCTTTATAAGCTATCCTCTTAGAAGTGCAAAATATTATTTAGATTAGCCTAGATTAAGCAAATCACCTTCTTGCTTTTCTGCTACTGACCAAATGTAGAACAAGCCTCAGCATCTTTTACCCTCTCAGCAACATGTATTTACTGCAACACAAATGGGAAAGGAACTGTCATTAGGTGAAGCATAAGGGGCCCATTCATATTTTAAATGATTCACTCTTCTCCCCGCTGAGAGTGCCAGACACCTGCCAATTGTGATGAATCTTATGATATGGACACAGGGAGCTAGACAAAGCTCGCCAATTAATTTCCTCCCCACTAACTGACAAACCATATCACAAAACAAAATCACGGAAACCACTGGCCGCTCCTTCCTGGGTCCCACTCCAGAGGCAATGCTGTCTCCTCTCTGACAAGGGCTTTCACCAGGAAGGAACTCTGCCGCTTCCACACACCACTCCCTCCCCTACCGACTGCAGCTGTTCCAGCCAGGTCTGCAAACAGTGTGCCCTGGTGGAATATGGGAGAGACTGCAAAACTGATACGATGCCATGCCAGCCTCCCAGTGTCAAGGGATCATCGCAGCGCTCGGGAGCTATGTAAGGTAGATTACACATTTATTCGGGAAGGTAAGTCGTTGGCATCTCCTTTCACTTGCTTTATCTTGACTCTCCAATTTCAGGAGAAGGGTGCATTTGCTCAGATTATTAGTTTGCAAATGCATGCGCTGGCTGTTTAAAAAACAGTGTCCAAGCCTGCTTCACAGTGAACCTTTAGGACTAAACTGCATTTCCAAGAATGTAATCTTTACAGAAGCAGGCCACCTGCCATGAGGTCCTACTCTTAAGAAGGGACTGGGAGGTTTTAACAGCTACACTTTTTAGTTATCAGCCACAAACTTAACTGCTTTGCCACCAGACCTGCCTAACATACCAGAGTAAGACAGCAAAAGGAGAACAGCTCAATCACAAAGGGCAAAGGTTCTTCATCCTTATCCTCAAGAGTGAATAACCCGTGATTCGGGTGGTGTATGAAAGCTCTGTGAAAGAATCAGACGGAGCCCAGCTAGCAGAAAGCATCCGGGTTCTTAAAGGCATGTCTGAAAATGAACAGTCATCTAAAAGAGTCACCAACCAATCTGTGCAGAATAAAGCACATACACCTAAAGATGATCCCAGGATTGTTAGCAACATCTATGATCCGAAGAAGCAACGCCTTAGAGTTTAAATTTCAAAGTACTCGGTTGTAGAAGATCCCAGTTTAGCATGGTTTCACAACTATATTTTGAGTCCTGATGTACCTTCCACTTCCATTTCATTCCGACCTTTAACCAGAAAAGACAAAGTGCTTTTATAAATAAATGACAACTCCCATGACTAGCTTGCCCTCAGGGAATGTGCCTAGGTGGTCACTTAAGTATTGACCGAGGAGTGTCATCTGAAAATTGAGGTAGAAGAGCTGTAGGGCCATGAGTCACACACCAACCAAGTAGTCAAGTGGTCAAAAGACTCAAGAGCCAATACTGTATCAGTCCACTTATGTGAAATATACAGACACAAACAATTAATAGTTTCCAGTGGTGGGGAAAAGAAATTTTTGTTTATGACTCCATGCTAATGGTGGTGGAATATTTTATTTTTAAAAAAAGAAGAATTCTGATACAACAGGAAAACTCTCATTAATATCACTGAATTATAAGAATTCCAGCTTCAAATTCAAAGGAAGGGTTAGTAATAAATACATGAAAGATATTTGAATGTCTATAATGTTAAAAAAAAAACAAACCCTGAACTACATTCAAACAAGGCACTGAAGAAAATGCAAAGAAATCTAACATGCTGTCTTGGGATCAGCTATATTTTGTTATGAAGCAAAACAATGAATCTAAGAAGGTAGAAGCAACAAGTTGTTATTCTTCAGGATTTTTCAGGTTTCTGAGTCGTTCTTTTATACCCAGCTGGACTCTTCATAGGTGCACTGGACTGCTGATCCATCGCATACTAATTCTTATAATGCTGACTTTTCTCAAGGGCTCACTCACAAATCTGCGGACTGAGGCCAAATGCCTGGAGTGGTGGAAATACCTGCTTCTTTCTCCACTTAGCAGTTCACAATGGCATTCTTCACAGGATGGAAGGAACATTCTGCAATAGCAACAGTAGCCTCTGCAAATTCCTGTAGGTTCCCACAGCATTGTTTCTACCATGTTGTCTTGATCAAAGCCAACATTCAACCCACATGCAAGTGATAGGGCAATTGGCTCCATTCCTTAATAGGAAGAGCTATGGAGAATCTGTGCCAAATTTTAATCTGCTCTATATTCATGACCCTAGAGTCCTGCCGCAGACATGCATAAGTATGGGTAATGAATGTAAGCATTGCCAGGCATGATTCTAATGCACTTATATGTAACATTTAATTTAATATTCACCACAATCTACTGGTGAAAGGATACATACCAGAAGAACACTTTTTCTCATTTTAAGTACACTGTATTTCTTTGTTCTGTTTGGATCACTGCCACTTGGTCCGGGTGCAGCTTCCACTTGAGCCCAATGAAGTATTATGGAACTCCCATTCTTCTCAATGATACCCACAGTTTATTATGGTCCACAGTTGAATGCCTTGGCAAAATCAATAAAACACAAATAAACATATTAATGGTATCAATCTGTGGGCTAAACAAATAATCAGGGGGGTCTTGTTTCCTGAAAATGAGGAGGACTTAAAGCCCTTGCTGATGAAATTAAAGGACTTCAGTCTTCAGTATAAATTAAAACTCAATAAAACAAAAATTAAAATAGACAACATCATAATAAATGGAGAAAATATTGAAGTTGTCAAGGATTTCTCCTTGCCTGGATCGACAAGCAATGCTCATAGATGCAGCAGTCAGAAAATCAAATGATGCATTGCATTGCATAAGTCTGTAGCACAAGATCTCTTTAAAATATTGAAGGGCAAGGATGTCATTTTTTTTTTAGGGATGTCATTTTGAGGTCTAACATTCATCTGACTGTGGTGTTTTAATCCCTTCTTATGCAGGTGAAAGTTGGATTTTAAATAATAATTTATGTATTTGAATTATCGTGCTGGTGAAGAATATTGAAAATATCATGGATTACTAAAAGAGCAAATATACCTTGGAACAAGTACAGTCACGCTGTTCCTTAGAAGCAAGGATGGCAAGACTTGATGTCAAGTAATTTGGATATGTTGCCAGGAGAGACCAGTCTATGGGAAAGAGTATCATGTTTGTCCAAGAACAGTGAAAAAGCAGGTGTTGTTGACCTTGTTGGGTCAACAAGGTGACCCAACACAGTGACTATAACCATGGACTCCAATACAGAAATTTTGAGGTTGGTGTAGGCTCAAGCAGTGTTTCATTCTGTCATGCATAGGTTTGCTGTGTTGGGACTGACTGGACAACACCTAGCAATAACAACACAATTTTATGAACTATCATAAAGAGATACTATATTTTATGAATAAAGATGAGGAAACTTCAGTATGTAAACATTTAACCTTCTCCAAGGTCATATCATTGGTGAATAGTGAGGCAAAATTCAAGCCCAAGAAGTCAAGTTCCAGACACTAGTCTCTTGACCACAAGTCCTGATGCTATACTAGCTTTCTATTTTCCACATTGCCACCAATTTAGTGGCTTTGACAGTACAAATTTATTCTTTTACAATTCAGAAGCTTGGCAAGTCAAGACTGGGCTCTTATTTGGTGGCTCTAGAAAGAAACCATTTAGAAGAATCCAATTCCTTGTGATAGTAAGGACTTGAAATCCTGATCCCTTGTTGATTGTTAGCTTGGAGTTACCTTTAGCTTCTAGATTCTAGGACTATGATACTTCCTTCCAGTCATGGCATGTGAATCCCATGGTCCATAAAATCCATCTAATACTTAGAATATGAATAAAAAATCTAGAATCTTTTGTTACAACAATCTTGCCTTCTTTAGTGCCTCTTTTTCTCTGGACTGGAGAAAATTCTGTGCTTTTAAAGGTTCGTGTCTTCAATTGGACCTATCATATAATCCAAGAAAACTTCACTATTTGACGGCTTGCAGCTTGAGTTATACCTGCAAAGTCCCTCTGTCTTCTAATATTATACAAGTTCTAGGAATTAGGGCATGAACCAACCTTCAGAGACAGTCTACCCACCATGAAGATGAAGTTTTGTTGGAGTTCAGAGGGGGTATGTAATCCCTAGAGCTAAGAGGTTAAAAGATGTTCACTGAGGTAAAATATAAGTGTGAATTTGAAAGATGCATACTGTATCACCAAGTTCTCCTTGTGTGGGGTCAGGGGAGGGGGCAGGAGGAGAGAAGGAGATCCTCAAGAGGTGCACAAATGCAGATACACAGGAAAATATCAGGCATTTCTGGTAAATAATAATAATTAGAATGATGGATTCATGGAGGCTATTGTGAGGCGATATGTTAGAGCACAGGTTAGGGTCAGCTGGTGGAGAACCTTAAATGCCACATGAAGGAATTTAGGTTTCATTCTAAAGAGGAAGTCATGAGGGTTTTGAGTGGAATATTACAATGACCTTCTGAGAAAATGAATCCAACTAATTTATAGAAAAAATAGGGGTGAGGAAGGCAAGAAAATGGTCTGATATGTCAGGGGTTGTCACCACTATCCACTTGTAAGCAGATAATAAGGATAAGTAGCAAGATAAGGAAATTGACAAGAGACCCAAAGAGGATTAGATAACCAGACTGTGAGGATCAAATGTTGCACAGGAAGGAGATAAATGTGATCTAGGGAAAATGGGTTAAGGATGCACAGGATGGACTCTACTACTGAAAAGGGAAGGTAAGTCAGATTGAGCATTAAACGTGACCTCAGTCTGCAAAGAGCAGCTCTGCCCTAACAAAGATGATTGAATTATGCATCATAGAGCCCCATCTTTCTACTTAGGGTAAGGCATGAACTCCTCCACAAAGCTGGATCCTGTTGTGGTCCCCAGGACTTCAAAAGCCACTTCTTCAGGCAAAGAAAAGCAGGGACATATTTCCCTGCAAAGTTCCTTTTAATATTTGCAGCTATTTTCCAAACAGTGGTTTAATTAGTGTTTTTAATCTCTATACTTAATGAAAAATTTATGGCTCCTCAGTTGCTTCTGAGGATTCAATGTATTTGTTGAGTGTGTTATCTTTTTTCCTTTGTTATTCCTTTCTATTTTTAAAATGCAAGATTTTTATAGACTGAAAATCTTCTGAACTTTAATCTTTGGGAGCATTTCTGCAACTCAGAATTGATGTATATAATAATAATAATAATAATAATAATAATAATAATTTCTCTACTATACAAGAGGATGGAATAAGAGATCATGTTTGCAGGCACTTCTTAATAAACATTCTTTGGCAAGCCTGGCCATCATCAAAGTGACCATGTAAATGGGGACCTATTGATGGCTACCTTCATAAAAGGGAGAGGCAAAAAGGATTTATTATAGGTTTCAACCACAGCTCCCTTGGGAACTCAAGGGACTTATTTTGTTCTTCTTTTAATAGCTCATCTTGGGTATTTTATGGACCGGTTCTCTCATGACAAGAGTCTGATCCCAAGACATAAATTAATTTTAGATGCACCTTTTATCCATCTTGTCTTCTAAGGCAATATTCACTATTTGTTTTGGTTGCCATGGAGATAATTGACTTCCTGCTGTGGCAGGAGTCTTGGTCAGGGGAAGTAAAGGGGATTGGGTCCAGGGATTCTTTAATTTTCACACAGTGAGCCTTTATATACACCTCCCACTTATCGTTGGACACAGTTGTACTGTTACCTTGAGAAATTTGCCTTTTTTAATGTTCATCAATTTCTTTTTTGTATTTTAACCTCTACTCTCCCAGGGCACTAACTAAAACCACAGCAAAGGGCAAACAATCCATTTATTACTATTTTGTAAGATGGTTGGAGTCATCCTTCCAGGAGAAAATTATCTGGGGGGAAAAAAACACAGTTGGAGAATCTGAGAAAATGGTGGATTATAGAACTGCATTCCAGTAGAACAAGAGGCCAAATTTTATCAAGGCAAGAAGCACTTTGAATACCAATTCATAAACCCAATCTCCCAGTCACCACCTTTGACTGCTAACGTGTGAGTCCCTTTGAGCTTCTTTCTAGACCACTTCTAATATTCACAATGGCAATTGTTAGATTTTGCTACGAACTTAGAGCAGACAACCAAAAAGCCCTTTTCAAGTAGAATGAGAAAAAATAGAAAGAAATATGTTTTAAATACCTTCTTTTTAAGGTATACAAACCACAAAATACAGCTCTTTATATACATTCTCTCATTCTGTACCCCTTTGGAATGTCCCTGAGATAAAGAAAATTTCCCTGACAGAATATCCAAAGACCTGTAAAAGCATTAGGAAACAAAGCTACCAGGAACACATCATATTTGTGGCACTTCATCTTTGAGAAACATCTGGGCTGCAGAGTTTCTACACATATATTTGCAGCAGCACCCCACACCTCTGAGGATCCTATAGTGATTGTCCCACAAGGCTAATATTTTTGCTAAAATACATTCTTTGGTGGTTGTAGTTCAAAAGCTATTACCCAAAAGGGAAAAAAAATGAATCAATGATTAGAATGAAAATCCTTAGGAGCAATAATAGTGAGCAAAACTCTCAGAAGCGACTTCACTTCTTTTAAGTGCACGGCACAAAATCAATTTGCAATGACCCTGGGAATCAGCCTTCCTCGCCACACGACAACAAAAGAAATGGGGGATGAAAACGAAGTACAGTAAGTTCTTAAAAGTCTTTTTTGTCTTCCAAAGATTTCAGCGTATCTTTGAGCTATGAAACTTTTAAAGGCAGCCCTTTGAATGTTTATCAATATCATTGTATATTCTTACAGTAATGGCTTTTAGGCTGACCCTAGAAGTTCAGGACTCACTTTCTGATTTCTCTGACATTCTCATTATTTGTTTACTCCTGAAATGTCTTTTGAGTGCCTATCTTGTCCATGGCAATGTGCTAGGAAATAAAGAGATAGAAAAATGCTTGACACAATCACCAAGTTTTAATGAAAACAACCCAAGACAAATAATGGAGTGCTTGTATCTGTAAGAAAGCAAAGGAATGCAATGAAACATGGGGGGACCACTTTAATATTTCAAATACCAGTGGGGAGGGTAACCTGTGGGGGACTGGTTTCAACAGAGCTTCCAAACTAAGATTAAGCAGAAAGGTCTAGAAATCTGCTTCCCAAAGGAAGCCAATGAGAATAGATCTTCATAGAACACTGTACCATTCACTTGCTTTGGACATGCCAGGAGGAGGGATCAGTTGGCAGGGGGTGGGGGTGGGGTGGGGATTGGGGGGGTGGCTTATGTGTGTTGAAGTAGAAGGAGAATCCAAGTGAGATGGATTGGCAACAAAACCAACACAATGATTGACTCAGACATGCCAGCATTAGTGAGGGTGCTAAAGAACCAGGCAATATTTCATTCTGGTCCATATAAGTTACCACAGAGTTGGCTCAATGGCAGCTACCTGCCTACCTACCTATCTATCTGTCATATGTCTATCTTTCTTTATTTCTATCTATATCTGTCTATCATCTATCTACCTATCTTTCTATGTAACTTTTAGGACATTCCAGTCATTGACGACAAAGCTACATTTTAAATGATGTTAGTATGTTAGTAACGGACACCGACTCAATTTGACCCTAGGTCTTCATGAACCCTAATTGCTAACTTACAAAGCTTCCTGATTTAAAGTATTGTAATTGGCTTCAAGCATGACATTTAAGCTGGGTCAGAAGGTATTTTAACATGCTCAGGAGAGGAAAAATCATTCCAAAGGGACACAATGAGAGGAAGTGCATTATGCCCTGGGTTGATGCAATTAAAAGTGAGGCCTTATAAAGTACTCACTCAGTGTCGGACATTATTCTAAGTGTTTTAAGCATTTATCTTTTCCTTGTAATGACCCAAACCAAGGGTAGAATGCTCTTATTTCTACCACATAAATGAGGAAGTGGCGACATGGAGAAATCAAGAACTAGCCCAAAGTGAAGCAATTAGGAGAGGACAGAGATTTAAACCCAAGAATACTGGTTCTCTAGCACCTGCTGTTACCCCGCTGCTTAAACCCTGCTCCTCCCAACGGGTCCACCTACTTTCCTGAAGACTTCAAGAGAGAAAGAAAGATAGAGCAGCTCCGACAGCATTGCTCAATCCTGAAGGCTGGAAAGGTAGTTTGGGAGTAGGCAGAATAGGGCCTTTCATTGTCTTCTCTAGGCTTTCCCAAACTCAAGACAAACAAATCTAGTATTGAATTGATTACAACTCACAGTGACTCTATGTAGTAGAACTTTCCCCAAAGGGTACCCGTGTTATAGATTGTTATGGAGGGAGATTGCTACATCTTCCTCTATGGGAGCAGCAGGTGGGCTTGAACTGCCAACCTTTCAGTTAGCAGTTGAGAATTTTCACCACGGTGTCTCCAAGACTCCTTCTCTGAGATTTCCAAATAAACTGAAAAACAAGTGTTTCAGGACCCTAAGGAACAGAATAGAATAGGTTCTTAGGATTTCCCGGACAGGCGCGGAGAGCCTCGCTTTTCTCCCATGGAATTTCTAGAATTCCATGGGAGAAACCTGGCTGTTAGCAACTCAATGCATAGCCCACCAAACCACCAGGGCTCCTCAAATGAGCCCTAAGTTATTTCCTTGATTTCCTTTCTTCTTCTTTAATATACTTTTTTGACAAGAGATATCCCAAACTCAAGTTTGTGTGGTAGAAAGATAATCTCACAGCAAAGAGGAATATGGGATTAGAGGGAAAATAAATTGAAGGCTTTAAAAAAGTACCCGTGAGTAGCATCCACCACACACTCATGTTCACACACACACACACACACACAAATCCCTATACATACACTTCCTATATCGCATATCCAACATATATAACGCTCCACAAGACATATCCAGATATGCTAGGCTAGTCTTGTTCAACTTCACTGTCCTAAGTGGCTGATAGGAATTCGCATAGATAGAGTAGAAGTGAACCTGTGTGATTTTTACTGTTCACTCGAGCCAGAAGTAGAAAGCCTCCTCTTTTTTCCAAGGAGTGGCTGGTGATTTTGAACGACTGGCCTTTTGGTTATCAGTCCAAATTGTTACCTACTACACCATCAGGGTTCATCATATCTAGGCACAACTACTCACATATGCATATACCTCATACACGTTATTGTTGTTCGGTGTTGTTGAGTTGGCTACAATTCATATTGACCCTAAGTAAAACAGGAAGAAACACTGAATGTCCTGCCTGGGGTCTCCTACCAAGTATGGTGGTGAAGTCCATTCCTAAACCACTATGTCAATAGACCTCATTCAAGGTCATTATTTTTTTGCTGGCTTTCTACCATGCATGCTGTCCTTCTCCAGGGCAATAGTATCTGCCCGTGGTATCTGTCCTGAGAATGTGTCCAGTGTAAGATGAATTCTTATCATCCTTTCTTCAAGGAAGCATGCCAATTTTATTTCATTCAAGACAGTTTTGCTGTTCCTCCATGATATTCTTTGCCCGCATCATAATTCAAGGGTCTCAGCTTTTTTGGTCTTCTGTATTTTTCACAAGCAATTGAAAATCCCTAGGCTTGGGCTGGGTTCACTTTGGTCATCAAAGTGACATCTTTACTTTTTAACACTTTAAAAATGTCTGTGCAGCAGATTTTCCCAGTGTAATGAATTCTTTGGTTTCTTGATTCTTCCGTGAGTGTTCATTGTGGAAATAAGTAAAATGAAATCCTTCCCCACTTCAATCATTTCTTTCTTTATCATCATACCATCTACCAGTTCAATTGTAAAAATTTTTATTTCCTTTGCCTTGAGAAGTATGCACACTGAATACTTAGTCTTTGATCTTCATCAGTAAGCACTTTAAATTCTCTTGATTTTCAACAAGTGAGCTTGTGGCATCTATGTATGGGAGATTGTTTAGCCTTCCAACAATTCTGATGCCAAATTCTTCGTTGTATGGTCCATTTTCCTGCTTATTTGCCCAGCATACAGCTGGAATAAGTATGTCTAAAGAATACAATACCAACTCACATTTTTCCTGATTTTAGTCCAGTTGACTTATTCAAACAACTGCCTCTAGGTTTGTGTGTAGTTTCTGCATGAGCACAATTAAGTCTTCTGGAATGCTTTTTTTTCCTCATTGTTATCCACAGTTAGTTATAATCCACAGAGTCGGATGCCTTTGTATAATCAATAAAACATGAGTAAACATTTAATTTGGTATTCACTGCTTCTCTGCTTTCAGCAAAGATCATACGATCAATCTTATGTGAGCTATCACATACCTTGTTTATCATCCTCTTCTGAATTCTGCTTGAAATTCTGACACTTCCTGTTGATTTACTGCTACAATTAATTTTTTAGTTGTCTTCATCAAAATTTTACTTGCATGTGATAACATTTTTGACAATTTCTACATTCTATGGGGGTACTCAAAAATAACAACAACAACTACTGTTTGGTGTAGTAGTATGAATTTTTCGTGTTAGGTGAGCATTGAACAGCTTACTCTGAGTTAGTGCAACCAGTGGTGTTGCCTAGGAAGGTTTCCTCTGATCACAGTGGATTTTTTTCCTTAAACAGTTTTGCTAGAACCCCACTTTTTTTGTGGTGACTGATGTATGAGAACAGCGAGCAGCTATGAAATTGTGTTTCCCACTAGGGAAAATTGCTGCAGAAACTGTTGGGATGTTGAACAGAGCTTACAAGGGCAGTGCTGTGGGAGAACTCAAGCTTATGAGTAGTTTTCTTATTTCAAAAAAGGCTGATGGCAAACCTCATTCTGGACATTCATCAACTTCCCAAACAACCATGTTGACAAATTTAGTGCACCTGTTCTTGAAGACCAGAGATGGACCTCTGAAGAGATAAGCAAGTTATCTGGACTATCTTGGAGTTTGGTTCAGCAAATTATAATGGAAGATTTAGGAATGAGAAGGGTGACTGAGCAATTTGTGCCTCAGATTCTGACTGACCAGGACAAAGAGCTGTCGAGAGGAAACATGCCATGCCTTGAAAGAACAACTCCAAAGAGACCCAGACTTTCCCCCCCCCCCAAGGTCATTATTGGTGACAAGAGTTGGTATAATTCTTATGACTCCAAAAATAAACATCAATCAAGCAATGGAAGACACCATCATCACCTTGGCCCCCCACCCCCAAAGCTTTTCAAGTGGAATCATAGATCAAAATGATGATCATTCAATTTGAGTTTATTTTCTGATGTGATGGGGGATAGTGCATTCTGAGTTTCTTCCATAGGTCAGACTGTTAATCAAGCCTTCTATTTAGAGATTCTGAAGAGATTTTATAACAGTGTGAGATAAAAAGATTTTATCTTTTGTGAAAGATGGACAACTGTTTTTGCCATCACAATGAATGCACTTGTTCACACAGTCATCTCAGTGCACCAGTTTTTTACAAAACAAACCTGCCCCTCTTGCCCTGTGCGCCTGACTCACCTGACCTCTCTTTTTGTTTCTGAGAAAGGGGAGGCACATGAAAGGACAGCAAATTGTTGATGTACAAAACTGAAGAACAGTTAAGGAGATGCTGTCACTACACAAGCAAATACGTTGAAAAATGTTTCCAGGAATGGAAACACAGATTTGATAAATGTATTAAATGTAATGGAAAGTACTTTGAAGGTGATAGGTTGTTTTGTTAAAAATAACTACATAGTTTTGAAAAAAATAATTGGCTTGGGGTATGCCCTTGTGTGTATGCCCTTTGGCAGAGCCACACAAATGCACAGACACACACTCGATGCTTACATATATCAATATAGATATGTAAGTACAGGCAGACAGGCCTAAGAGGGTAAGTGAAAAAGCTTTGTGATTAGGATTCCAGTACATTCACATCTGGGCCTACTCTAAACAAAGCACATCTAACATATGCCTGAGAGCAGTGGATGGTTCCAAACAACTTGCATATGTAATATTGGTCTTAGTCTCAAGAGGTTTTTCCTTAAGAAAAAAATCTAATTAAAACTGTCACTGAGATCATCTACCACATCAGTTCAATTCAAAGCAAAGAGACCAACTCAGGTCATGGTGACTTTTTAAAATATTATTTTCTAGAAGATCATCAGGCTAGTCATATGGATTCTATCTGAAAAAACGTTTTTAAAGAAAGAGAAAGCTGCCTTGGTGAGGAAAAGTTCAGGAGAGTTACACTAAGAAACTGTTTTCCATTGTGACAATGCATCTGCTCCTTCTTTAAGGAAAGCAAGGGCTGTCCTGTGGGGATTTCACAGGGAATCTTATCCCATGCATGCGATGGCCCTGATGTTGCTGTTCAGACTTGTTTGTGTTACCCAAACTCAAAGAACATTGAAAAGAAACTCTATTTCAGACCCCAGAGGGATGTTAAAATGACCGTTTTGACACAGCGTAAATCAAATAAGTACAGAATCCATCCAACAAGAGTTTGAAAGATGAAAACATTGTCTTCAGAATTGTTTAGACCTACATGAAAGACATGCTGAGAAACAATAACTTCATATTTTGATTATTTTTCTTGAATAAATGTTAATATGATTTCATAGCAATCATTTTTGATATGCCTTTGTATATGAGGGGACTCTCAAGAGTTCATGGAATATTCTTTTTTTATTCTATTTTTTAACAAATGTTTTGAAGTCTCATCTTATAGCACAAGTGCACACATGCACACTCAGACATTCACATATATAGTCGCCTCCTGGATTCAGACAAAAGATGAACTGCCTTTTTTTTCTTTCCCTGCATACAGATCGATGTCGTCAGGAATCCTGAGTCTGTAACAAAGGAATATTGCATATTGCCTTCATTTTCTATTTCTAACAACATCGGAAAGTTTTTTCTTCCTCCCTATTAATTCAGACCTTTTCCAGCTCCAGAAGGATGTGAAGGGAGCCTTTCTTAAACACCTAGAAAGGAGTACTGGGAAAAATACCCTCAGCTCTGCAAATGATACTCTCATCATCTATATTTCAAATTAAATATCAATATATTTTGGGGCTTCCAATTTCATCTGAATTTCTATTTAGAAGGATATTAAGACTGGACAAAATTCATATGCAAGGATTCCAAAGATGACTCCGGTTTATGAGGGAATCCAAAAGTCTACCTATCTGTATGTAGTATGTGAACATAATTAAGGAATTGCCTTTAGATCTGTATCTGTATTTCTATATAGAATAAGCAGCACACACATATAACATTCACCTTAGCATATGTGTTGCTGAAGCACAGACTATATAACATTCATTATCCACAAGAATAATATATTTGTACTGAACAAATGAAAACATTCCATTTTTAGGCAAAACAATACATACCAAGATGGTAAGAGATATTCAGATCCTGGCTCATATTTACAAATAAGAATATATATTTGATATACATACATGATGAAATATACATGTTTCAGCCATTGAGAAGCTCTTGAAAGTACAGCAATGCCTCTGAACAGACTCGAGCTCCATTGAAAACAAAACCCATGGACTCTGAGTCCACTGAGTAATGCATGATCCCCAAGGGGGGGGGCACTTCTCGGGGTTTCTAAGATGATACATTTTTACAGGAGCAGGTAGCCTCCTCCTTTCCCCCGGATAGGCTGGGCAGTGTGGGCTGCTGACTTTGTGGTGAGCCCACCACACCATGGTTTCTTTGCAAGCCGTTGGAAAGTGCATCCTTGAGAAGACATGAGGTACTTACAGGAAATGCTATCATGAGACACAGAGCTCTGTTTGGCTTGAATGGAAGATCACATTTTCATAGTTTAAGGTCAGATGACATCATTTATTTCCAGTACAACAAAACAGCATATCATCATGCTAGAATGTTATTATGTGGAAAACCTCAGAGACTCAATAATGTGCTCTCAGGATGATTTACGGCAGATGAGATGGATGGGCCACAGCAGAGTTGTGTGGAGGGGAAAAGGTTTTTCAGGATAGCCTATTGGCAGGGAAAAGTCAATGTAGCAGGCTTTCTTTTGAGAAGCTATGTCTGAAGCAGGAGGTGGTAGCAAGGTGAAAGAGTCTTCCTCCTGTTGTGGAGAGATTGGAGGTTTGAATTCACCTTGAAGTCCCTCAGAAGAAAGGCTTGGGGATCGACCTCCAGAAAAGCAGCCACTGGCAACCGTATGGAGCATAGTGCTACGCTGACAAGCATGGGGTTCCCATTAGTCAGAGTTGACCCGATGGTAAGAGGGAAAATCTCCAACATATACGAACAGGGATTTTTAGCCCTACACAATAACAATGACTCTTTGGAGTAGCTGGGCTAAGTGATAACCAATTTATCATTATATAAAAGCAATTCCCTGAAAGAAGCAAGCAGAGATAGGTCCTGTCATTTCCTACCCACCCACCTTTCTATCTGTACACTTTTTATATCCACAGAGCAGCATGAGAGAGAAATCCAATAAGGATTTATAGTGCACCCACTCTACTAGATGCAGACTGAGAAATAAAACTGCAGGAGATTTCATATTTGCCCTCTGTGAGCCCAAAGTCCAGCAGGAGAGAAAAGACACCCTGGTGAACCTCAGCAAACGAGGCTGCAGAGCACGAAGGCTGAGCAGAGTGGAGCAGGCTGCTCCTGGAACGCAGAGCTGCAGCCGAGAATCGCCAGACTGCAGGCAAAAGAAGATATGTGCTTCATCCCAACGAGGAGAGATGAAATTCCCCTTCCAGGGACATCAAGTTAAAGTCTGTGGAGGGCCATTTTGGCTGCAACGACAGATGGTTGAGACCTGGTGCTAGAAATGGGGAGAGCTAATGACTACAGGTGGTTATCACACCAAAGTGACAAACAACAACAACAACAAAATCTATAAAGGAAAACCCGAGTGGCTTTTGATAGGTTTGCTGGCGTATTTTCAAACACGGAGCAAGGTTGCTCATAAATTATCTTTCATGTTGATTTGCTTTTTCTGTGTGTGCTTGGGAAATGCTTTAATGAACATCCACAACACCCTGGTGGAATTTGGGAGGTAGTGTTATTTGGGGAAAGCAGGTAAGGCTGCTTCCTCAAGGACATACAACACGCTCCTGCTGGAGCAATACAGCCATGGGCTCACAACTCTCCTACAGGGGCCTGGGACAATCCCTGCCGACATTGAAGCAAGTGTGCCTTTGTCACCAGGGAGTTTTCAGAGTGGAATTTTATAGAGGACTCTATCAGCGAGTCCTCAGGGTTCTTTCTGATTTAGAGGGTGACCACAGATTTCCATGGGGCACGCACACATTTTTCCTCTTCTCCCCTGGCATCTGCAGCCTGAATTTCCTGCACAGCATCACATCATCTATATAGTGTGGAAGACTCAAATTGGATCAGAGGCGTCTTTTGCTACCCACACCTGCGGAGAAAGACGGTGTTTCTTTTTTCTGCCCAAGTCTGAAATAGAGGGGCTGGAGGTTAAGTAAATAGATGATCAAAATTGCCAGCCTACAGGAGAAATAGCAATCTCTATCATTTGCGAAACACCTAGCGTGGTCACCAACCTTCCAGACACTGTCTGCCCCCCTGAAAACAGTGATGAAGTCGAGTTCACTAGTGTTCTTGTTTCCTTTCCATATGCTCCAAAGGTTCAATTATCTGCCCAGGCCACATGTCTAGGAAGTGGTAAGCAGTTCTAATCATTCCTCTTTCTTTTCTAGTTAAAAATGTGACCCTCACGTGAATTTTCTGCTTCCCTCTAAGCAGCACAAAAGCAGGGTGACCTGCTTTGTAAAAAGTTAAGTAGCCATTATATGGGGCCTATCCCAAGAGAAACCTAAACAGAAGTATGGCTCTACAGATCTGTGAGGGAAAAAAAATTGATTACTTTTTAATTCTATTTTTTCCCATGAACTTTTTGGAGATTTGTCCTACTATTCTACATGATATGAGGTCAAGGAAGTAGCCCAACGAGGGACACTGTCACCTAACATAAAGAATGGGACATCTGGCCAGCAAGAGCCAGTTCCATGCAGCCCTGCTGACAATCCCCAGAGACAGTCAGTTCACGGCCATAACAGTTCTTTCAGAGCCTTAAGGGAGGCCTTGGGATCCATCCACTCGTGCACAGTGCTTACTGAAGTGGATGACTGGCACTCTCATCGCAAGCATATCCTCAAGGTGACTTTCCCCCTGTTGGTACCTCTATCAGAGCTCTGTCGAGCCGAAGAGGAACGGAATGGTAGCTGCCATGCAGTCAGGACTGTGATGTCACAGAGGATACCTGCCTCCGAAGGTATCTTGGCTATGATCTTGATGACAGCAAGTCACTGGGCCATTCTTCTGCAGAGCCTTTGGGCCAATAGACACTTTGGCAAGCTGTTTGCTCTACTTAGGCTACTTGAAAAACTCACAGACTTGAAATTGGCTGGGCATCAACGTCAAAGGGTGACTAGAACTGAAAGGAGAAAAGATCTCTCCTCAGGAATAATGATATTATTCTCCTACTTTCTGTATTTAGAACAAAATAGATCCTGGATTAGGCAAATGGCCCAGCATCTTATAGGTACCACTTTTTAATTATTGTTTTGCTTTTCTTTGCAGTGGCCTCTGAGGCATGTGTGAGTGCAGAAGATAGGTGTGGAGGTTCATGGGGGATGGAGTCTGTGAGGAAGAAAGGATGTCATCAATTCTCTCAATCATTTGTTTAGAAATATCTGAGTGCACACCACGGGACATGTTGCTGAGCAAAACTGTCAGCAAGCCCTGCCCTTGTGGAGCACCCTTCTCATGGGGGAGAGATGTGACAAACAAAGCAAACAAATATTGTGTGCTAGGCCACGATAAGTGCCAATGTGAAAAATAAAACAGAAGGAGATAAGTTATGGTTGTGGGTGCATTTTTTTAAACTTCTTATCTGTATTCATTTTGCTGCTGTTGTCATTGTTGTAAAAATGTAGATAACACCGCATCTGTCACTTCAACATTTCTCACATATATATGGGAGGGAAAATTTTCAAGTTCCTGGGAAATTGGAAGTTGGAAAGCATGGATATTTTCCACGAAACTTTTGAAAGCTTCTTGTTGAATTCAGTGAGAGGAACTGCATCAGTTGTATTATGCAATCATTGCCAAGGTTCTCTACCAAAATTTCTAGCCCTAGATACAAAAATGTAATGGTTTCTCAATAATAATCGACCTCCCCCACCCCTCTCTCTTGCCCTGGGAAACCCCTTGCTCTGTAGTCATTGGGTGGATTCTACTCATAGAGACAGAGTACAACTGCCCCCATTGGGTTTCCTAGTACGGTAGTCGATGGGAGGAGCCCTGCTGTGACAGTGGGTTATATGGTGTACTGCTAACCTCAAGGCCAGCAGTTCAAAACCACTAGCTCTTCTATGGGAGAAAGATGAGGCTTTCTACTCCTGTGCAGATTCATAGGCTTGGAAACCCACAAGGACACATATGTTCTATTCTGCTCTGGTCAGGTCGCTAGGAGTCAAAATTAACTCCACAGTAATGGGTTTTGTTTTTTAAGTGTTTAGGGAAGCAGCTGCTTCATCTTTCTCCTGAGGGTTGGCTGGGGCTTCACAACACAGGTGTTGGCATGAGAAGCTGAATACGTACCCACCGTCCCACCAGGTCCCTTCCCATTCTAATAACCACTACAAAACTCAGATTTCTCTATTTTTCAACTCCTGATAATTGAGGGGGATGCATGCGATTTTTAAATGAGGTTGTTATTTAATATAAAACCCCTCTGCAATCCCTGATGGGCTTTAAATCACGGGGAACTCTAATGGCACAGCATGCCACTCATTGTTCCTAGTTATAAGGCCTGTAGTTCAAGGCAACAGTTATCCAGGGGGAGGAAAAGGAGGCTGCCTGCTCCTCTAAAGACTGGTAGCTTCAGGAACTCAATAGGGATAGTTCTACTTTACCCTGTAAGGCCGCTCTAAGTCAGAATCAAGCAGACAGAAATGGTTCTGTCTGAACCCTGGTACCTCAGGCTTCGTCGGCTGAAAATCTCAATTGCCATGGACTCATAGTGATTCTGACTCTTAGTGATCCCAAAAGACAGAGTGAAATGACTCCTGTGGCTTCCAAGTAGTAAATCTTTAGGTTTCTTCGACAGAGCAGCTGATGTGTCTACTACATGGTAGACTGCTCCATCAGGCTCTTTCTTAATCAGCTAGGGGGCAGGAAACCCTTTAAATGTTAAATAAAGTGCAATGGAAGACACTGAAGGAGTTGATTATGCTCATCAGGGGATGATGAGGATGCCTGCGTCTATCTTTAATAAAAGTTCATTTCAGCCCTACAAACATTCCTGATTGATTCGTTCATGTGAGCTGGAAAATATATATACCTATTGCTTTTGGATTTGACTGTGAAATAAGAAAGAAATTAGTAACTTCTCGAGGACAAAAGCAGTCAAAAAATCAAAGCGGCAAAGGTGCCTTCAACCTTTCCAGGGCAACTCTACATGAGCTAGTCTTAGGACGATACCTGCATTACTAGTGGTTCAAAAATTATTTCTTTACAAGTGCATTTTCTTTTCATAAAGTGTAGAAAATATCATCAGGCTACATATTTTCCTCTGCCAACAACTCCGAGATAATGTGCACCATGTGGATCCTGCTGATCACATAAATTAAGGCTTTAAAGCACAATGTCTGAGCCTTTCCAACCAAACGTTACTTTCAGTATAAATTAAAAATGTCTAAAAGGGGGTTTATTAGAAGGAACTATCAAAGCTTTTTATGAACATGCTTTCTCTTTTGATCTATATAATTTTCAAAAAGTGCTAGACAGATCATGATTTCCAGTACAACTGGAATTTTAAATCTAAAAATCAGGAGGGGGAAATGCAAATAGAAGAGACATGCTTTCCAGGCCATCTCTATTTTCACGACAATTAGTCATTAAGCTAAGGAAATGAATTTTGGTTAAAAGCCTGTGTTATCTATCACTTTATCAATGAAGAGGAAAAAAGGCATTTCTCATATCCCCAACACAAATCTTCAATCTATTAACCACAGGACTATAAGGTTATTATTTGCTTTCTTACTGGTTTGGGGAGGAGAGAGAAAATTACATCTTTGCATCATGAGCTTTTTCAAACAAGGGTGATTTACGTGTCAATCTCCCGGTTATTAAATATTATCTATGTGATTTTCAATTGTATCCAATAGGAAAAAGTTAAATCTCAGATGGAGCTTTAGAAACACGACATTGAATTTACATAAAGAGCCTTGGAGAAGCCCTAAGTCCTTTCAAGGCGTACTTGTTGATCACTGAGCCATAACTGATCTGAAGTACCATAGTCATCTATTTCCAGGCCCTCTCTTAAAGAATGACAATATTAAAATGGGAATTATTCAGACTATATAATGAGACAAAGTAAATAGTATCTCAATGTGGGAAATTGCCACACAGACAGAATTTTCACGTGTGTCTGTTTTGGTGGCTATAGGAAATGGTTTATGTATGTGATGGACTTCAGGATGTTTGCATAAAAATGAAATCAAAAGATAAATGGAGGCCTCTGTGGCAGTCATGTGCTTATGTTAATTTCATGATTGAGATGTAGGGGTGGAGTCTAGCCTGCTAATCTGGAGATAGCCTTTGAGTAGCCAATGAGGCCTCCGTGTGAGCATGGCTTTCTCCGGAGACTTCTGGGAAATCTCACGATATTTCACTCATGGAGATGAGAAGCTATCTCCCCAGTTGTTGGGAGTTAGTCTCAGAGACAAGGAACTGCAGACAAAACAAGAGGGCAGTGTCTGAGGAGCTGGAGGAACTGGAAGAGAAACCACATGGCCTTACCTTGATGGAGCTGGATCTCTGAAGCTGGAGAAGCCACATGGAGACCCCTGCCAGAGCTGAGTTGCTTCTACCACCACTGGATGCAATTGATGGACCCTGAGCCCTGGAAATGAGGAGCCATGGGGGGAACCCCTGCCGGTGCTGGGACTCTGTACCCACTAGCATTTGGGCTAATATTGGACTTAAGACTCTGAACAAGAGTTGGCTGGGATGCTTTCTTAACGTCGCCTTCCTCTTGTATATAAACCTTTCCTTTATATCCATATGCATGTCTATGAGTTTGTTTCTCTAGTTTACCTGGACTAATACAGCCTCTCTCTACAAATGTTTGTTTCTCCCTGTGCAGAAGAAAGAAGACCAATGAAAATTGAAGATTTGTGGAAACAATGAATTCAATGAATGGGCTAATGGACCATGCAAGCACCAGTCTCTACAATCCTGAAACTAGAACTCAACGGGGCCCAGCTACCACTACCAAGTGGGATCACGTTAGAAGGTTGTGAACAGTGTGGAAGAAAATAGGGAACACATTCCAAAATAATAAAAAAGATGAAATTTAGCGATTGGCAACAGAATAGTGACACCTCTGAGCCTCTCACCCTCAATCACGCTGTAGGTCTGGAAAGGAACTCACCCATGGATTACTTTTTAGCCAAACTTAGACAGACCTATCAGGGCATGTGATAGCACTGGTGAGGGTCTCACAACTCACCAAAATCTAAGTGATCGATAAGAAGAAGGGCAACATTTATCCAAGAACAAAGTTCAGGTTGGGAAGGAGAGAAGTAGAAATAGGAAACAGAGGGGATGAAATGAGTTGAGTGATTTCATTCAACTGTAATCAATGAGATGAAATAAAATGTGTGTGAGTGGATGAATCAAACCAAATGTGAATGGGGAGGGGAGGCATGAAGTAGAGACCCAATACCCATCTGTAGAAAATTGGGCATCCCTTCATAGAGGGGTCACAGGGAAGAGGGAAGGCAGTCAGGGTGTATTAGAGTACTGATGAAACATACAACTTTCCTCTAGTTCTTTGATATTTCCTTCCCCCCACTATCATGATCTCAATTCTACCTTACAAATCAGATTAGACCAGAGGTTGCACAGATAATTGCCCACAACAAAGGGAATCCAGGATAGATAACCCCCCTAGGGGCAGGAATTAGAGTAGAGATGGTGGCAGGGGAGGGGAGGAGAGAAAGAGCAAAATCTATCACAAGGATCAATCTATAACCCCCTCCCAGGGGAAAGAATAACGGAAAAGTGGGTGAGGGGAAACGGAGGACAAAGTAAGATATGAAAATTGTAATCTATAACTTATCAAGAGTTCTTGAGGGAGGGAGGGGGAAGAAATGGGGCCTCAAAGGGGAAGAATGCTTTGAAAATGATGGTGGCAGCTTATGTGCAAAGGAGCTTGACACACTAGATTGTGATAAGAGATGTCAGAGCCCCCAGTAAACGTAAGGGGGGGGGGTGTGATCTGCTCTGTCACCTCATTTGATGCAGATATTTGGCCCATTCTAGCTTTACTCAGCTCACAAGAAAAACCTTTTTTTTAAGTATGCCAATAAAAATAAATCAATGACATGAACATGATGTAAATAAAAACAGTCCTTTCTGGCCTTTAAAAATATGAAAATCTTCATTAACTCTTTTTGAAAAGGTAACAAATTTCTTTAGAAATGTTTTGAAGGTCCCTTGTGTTTCAAGCCCCTTTCTTTGTTGAGATGTGAACAAGGGTGGCTTGGGTTCCTCACAGTGGAGAGTGCAATGGTGTTCCGTTGTGTGTCTACTTGACTAGGCTGTGATTCTCCATGGTGTAAGAGCTCGCTCTGTACTCGCTTCCTATTTTGTGACTGATGTGAGCTGCCAATCAATCAGGAGAGGCATTTCCTGGATGGTGAGGCTTGTATCCATGATATAAAGAGATCTTCTGGTAAAACTACCTCCCTTTTGATCTTGGACAAATTCTCATTGCTTGACTTTCAGTGATTGAGCTGTGAGAAGCCTCTGCCTGCTGCCTGGCCTTCATATTTGGGGGGGTTATCGATCTTTGTGAACACATGAGCCAGGAGAGGTTTTCAGCACATCCCTGGTCCTCTCATAGCAGCCATATAGGGCAGGGTAAAACTGCCCTGGTGGACTTTGAAGATGGTAACACTTTATGGAGCAGACAGTCTCATCTTTCTCAACTAAATGCAGCCTTCATGGGTAACATGAAGCACCAGTCTCTGCAATCCTGAAACTCATCACCCACTACCCTACCAGGTCACTGTGAGCCTGAATCAGCTTGATTTTCAGGAGTTTCTCTAACTTATAAGTCTCTCTGCTGACACATGCTCACTTACTAACTTGCACAGTGAACAGTTCAAAACCACCAGGCATTCTCTGGGAGACAGATGAGGCTTTCTACTCCAATATAGATTGACACAGTCTCAGAAACTCAAGAGGGAAAGTTCTATTGAAGGATGATGATGAGTTGGAAGCTGAGTGATGATAGTGAGTGTGAATGTGAACTTGATTCATGAATTTGACAATTGCAAACCTCCACAGTGACGGGAGTCGTTTCCTCCGAATCACATCAGCCATTTCCTTAAAGTAAATCTCTCTTTCTGTATATATATTCGTACCTGCCTCACTGGTTTCACTTCTCTAGAGAACTCAGACAAAGGCAGGAATATTAGTCTCTCAAATAACTGGAACACAGAATAGTCAAAAGATACAAATCAAGAGTTATCTGTTGGACTTACTAGTCATGACTCTCCTCTTTATGAGGCTGTTTACACTCTTGCATTCAAAGCGTGAATGTGGGCTTTGCTTTATTCAATTGCACATAACTGTGATCTGCTGAATGGTGGGAAAGTCAGATAACTGTGGACTGCAAAGAAACTTCCTCTATCACTCAAGGGTCCCAAAATTGTCCCTTTCACTCTTACAATGCAGAAGAAACCATCATACATATCATTAGAAGGTCAACGGTAAGAATCAAGGCTTTATAAATCTCAACTTCAAGCTCAAAGTGGGACTAGCTGATACATTTCCAAGTGTTGCCTATATAACAGTGTGCGGTACAAATAGGTACTATTTGAATCAAAACAAAACAAAACAAAAAAACCAGGATTCCAGCTCCTGGAAGTTCCACATGTATTAGAGTACAAGTGTTCCATAGGTTTTCAGTGGTTGAATTTTCAGAAATAGATCACCACACCTTTCTTCTGAGGTGTCCCTGACTGCACTCAAACCTTTTTATTTAACAGTCAAGTGCACTTGACCGTTTGTATCTCTCAAGGACTCTGCCATTGGAATGGTGAATTTCGACTCTGGTTGGCTGCCATCCTATCCCTCTTGCTTGTATCTTTGTCCTGACAGTAACCCCTTTGAGAGCAGAGATTTAGTTCATTCATAAGGTCTTTCCAGGTCTCCCCACGGTAGCAGATACATAGTAATCACTTGGTTAGAAGCTGCTGTGTGAATGAATACTCCCTCCTCTTCGGAGGCAGTGTGAGAGCTTCAAAATCCTGGCCTGTGGCTATTCTGCATCATCTGATGCAGATCCTCAGCCCATTCTAGCTTTCTACATGACACTGTGATTTATTAATCATGGATATTTCTTCCTTTTTTCCATGACTCTGTATAGTCTAGTTCCAAACTCCCTTGTCTGGAAAAGGAGATAACTTTGAATATGATTGACTTTCTGCTGATTGAAGTTGTTTGTATTTGATTAATCTGAATCCCAATCAGGGAAGAGCCTTGACAAGAGTGCAATTGAAGAGAAGGGCATACATAGTGAAGTAACAATGCTTCTTCCATGCTTATACAGCACGGGCATTTTTATTTCTCCAATTAAAAATCCCACATTATCCATTTCATGACATCCTTAGTGAAGTGACCCAAATAAGATGTATTCTTTTAATTCGTGACTAGACATGTATTCATTTACAGAAGAATGCATCCAAGTGTGTTTTCCTTGCAGTGGATACAAATGTAAGTTCTTTACACCTATAGATTTCTGCTTCCTAGTGTAAGGGCTCTGGGCATTTAAAAATATCTCTTAACTGCAAAAGAAATCTCAGTATCAGCACTGCTCTCTCTCTTCCCAATGCTTCCTAGTTCCTGGAGATGAACAGTGTGACATCCCTGGGTGGAAGAAACACGTACGTCCTAGATTTCCAAGCAAAATGTTCGAGGCTATTACCCAGTCTGTGGTGCCTGGGAAGACCGACTTGAGGATTTGATCCCAAAGGATTTGGAGCCCTTCAACTCTGCCCACTTGGGGGGTCACCCTAAGTAGAAATCAGCTCAGTGTCCAATAACAATTTCAAACATTGTATTATCATGATTGCTGTTTGGATGTAAGTTGACAGAGCAGCATGGCTCTCCTTTCACCCTACAGTTTGTGCAAATTGTGCCTCTGGGCATGGGTGTCACTCCCTCCATGAGACAGCCCTCCCTTTCCTCCCAGGGCTCCAGCAGGCCTTTTTTCCTGCCCCTTTCAGCATGCTGAGCTGCCTTTTCAGACAAATGCTGCTCTATTGGTCTCATATGGTTGACTGTGTGGAGGAGTATATACAGTCCCCTCGGTGTTGTTAGTCATTGTATAGGCCTATTTGTTGCCCTTAACAACCTCTTTCTTCAAGGACCAACAGCCTGGAGAAGACAGAGTAAGCTGCAGAGTAAATGATCCTGTTTCCAAAAGCTTCACACTCATTCCCAGATTGTGGGGTATCTGAAGGAAAAATTCCATTCAACTCAAATGCTTGCTGGCTTCATGAAGCTGAGGACGTTTCAAGGGGCTCTTCTCAAGAACAGCCAGCCTGGAGCTTTCCCGGGTACAGGAAAGCTCATCTTCATGGGGAGCAATGTACGGTTAGACATTCAGGAGGAAGGCGAATTCTGTCATCTCCTCATCGAACACATGTCTCGCCTTTCCCCTTCCCTCTTGCACTGAACTCACGATGTTTACAAGTACCAGCTCTGACTCTGCAGATGGAAAACCTGATACCGTCAGCACAAGTGGAACCAAAGGAAAAGGAAAAAAAAAACCAACACCCATCTGGTCTTCCATATGCTCCATAGCCCAGAGGCTAATATAATTCCTTGAATGTTGGTTATAAAGCAATGTGATATAGATAACGGCAACGCACCGAGCTTATTTAGACAAGTGTTCTTTCTACTCAGTAACCCTTGGAAAGGACTAACGTACTATGGCTCCCAGTTATCTGCGGATATGTTCTTCCCTTTCTCTCAGAATTCTGACCCGACCCTGCAACTGCTCCCTGGGTTGATCCCAGTCTGACTTCCCTCCCCGCCCCACAACAGATCATGAATGGGGCCCGTTAACATGAAAGCGTGAAAGCGTAGCCACTCAGGGGATGTTGAGAAGCTTGATCCTGGGAGATGGGGATACTAGGTCCATGATATGGCAGGGGCCTGAAGAGAGATCGATCGAAAGAGACTGTGGGAAGCAAAATTGTGAATGGCCTAGCCTGCCAGGTGAAGGGTTTATTTTCTGGGCATCAGGAAGTCTTTAGAGAAATGTTATGATTCTGTTTTAAAAGAAATAATTCTGTGTGGCAGTGCTTGTGGGAAGGTGCAAAGAGTCGAGATGGACACAAATCTAGTGCTGTCTCTGAGGTCCAAGGAGAACAGTCAAAGGGAGGCAGCCCCAGAGGGACACAGACAAAGGCCTCGGTTCCATTTTGTGGTCAGATTTCTATTTCTAAATGTGAGATGATCTTTTTTTTTTCTTCCTGAAACATGTTTTTTAAAACAGCACAGCCAGCCTGTGCTTATGAAAATGCATCCTGGAGGGAAGGCAAACAAATGTAGAATGCCTGTGTTATTTTTATAAAGGTATAGTATGCAAGGGAGGCTTTAAAGGTGAATGAGAAAGTTCCACTATCTTTTCATTCTGTTTTCCCATGAACTTCTTGAAGCCCCTCCCATACTGGGAAAACATGCTCCTTTTCTTTTCAAGGAACAGAGCAAAACGAAACTCCTTAAAGAATGTCTCAGGATTTTTGCCGCTCCTAGCTAACACATGAGGAACAAGATATTAAAGAGACATTCAATGTGTGCCCAAATGACTGTAAAAATGGAAGAGTCTTATCACTAGAAATCTTAATCTTATCAGAACATCGGTCATTAGTATTCTAATTTCTCACTTGAACATGTAAGTTGCTTCCTTATTCTTCAAAGGCATAATTTTTGAAACCCTAATTTATTCTTTTGCCTTGCGTATAATAATAGTCTTATTTTCTTTAGCCTTTTTCATCTTTTATTTTTTAATGAAGCTTTGGATTTACATGTTTCAAACCTCCAGTATCAGCATTCACTAAATGGATTTAAATGATCTAACTTAAATCTTTTTTTTCTGATTCATCTACTATGGACATTTTAAAATAAATATGGAGACCACACAATGGCTTTTGTGTCAAGAATAAAAAGAAAAGACAGATTGAAAGCTACCCCCCTCCCCACCCCCATAAGTTTTGCCTCTTGTGTTAAAAATCTAGTCAAGACTATTGTTATATGAAAGAACTTAAAAGACTCGGTGCGCAGGATTTGAAAATGAGCACTATCATCGTATAATTTACAAGATTGCACCACGCTAACAATAACCCTCCATTTATCCACACTCGGGATAATTGGGCATTCTGAAGATTCTTGTTTGTTAGAAAGAACTGGACAGCCCAACTGAGCACGGTTCTCTAGGTCACCAGGTTCAAGGTCATTGTTAGAAGCAGCCTCAGAAGAGCTCCAGGGCATGATGTGAATTAGATGCACATGTTCGGCATTCCTTGGAGTGCTGCCCAAGATGAAGCACAGGAGAGTCTGAGATTCTTTGGCATTTGATGGAGGTGAGAAGCGGGGCTCAGTGAGGTAAGCCATGTTAGGAAAGTATTAACAGTTCCTACAGGGTGGGAGAAATTACCTGCCCTCCTGAAGTGAGCTTCCTTGGGAAGGCACAAAATCACTTCATCAGAGAAGCAGATGTTTCTGATTTCTGGCTGTTTTTCCCTTTTGTTATGAAAATGAGCACAGGTTACTGAGAACAGAGTTTGCTGGGCCACAATTTGGAGCACGCGCCCCACTGATAGCAGAGAGGCAGGGGCAGAAGCCCTCCCCTGTTTTCATGATGGGCTGTGCAGAAAGACAAGCTCTCAGGAAGCAAACAAGCTTGTCACTTCGGCAAAGCAGCAGCCGGCCGGCTGTCATTCTATTGCACAACACTTAGTTTTTAATTTTATCCTGAAGACATGAAAACAGCCTTCCAATACCATCTCTCGTTTCTCTTAAGTCACACAATGGAACCGAGAGTCTCCAAGTCACAGAGACGATGCAATCAGAATAGCTGAACTGGGGAGGGGGGGGACCTACCTGTACAGAAGTACACCACAGCCGCTCACTGGGGCCACGTTTTCAATGGGCTCCTTTAATTGTGTCTGAGGTCTTTAACGGCTGCTTCCATTTCCCCCAGTATAAGCCCACATTTCAAAAGCAAATTGGATACCTGCACGAACAAGCAGGCAGTTAGGCAGCTAATTACTGTTTGCAATTCAATTACCTAATTACTGTGGGCAAGTGTAGGGTGTTTGTGCAAGCAAACAGTCCCACCCACAAATATTGCAGATTTGATTAAGAAGGCTTAGGTGCAGAGATCCATGTTCACTGCTAGTGCCTATTAGGCTCAATCACGTTCCCTTTGGACCAAGGAAGGTCCCGGTGCAGCACTTTTGAGGACTGGGAGTAAAGAGAGATAATCTTGCCTAAGCAGATCTCACATGCCTCTCTCTCAGGCAGCCTGAAAGCCACTTGATCAAGGTCTTACCACTCGAGGTGTGGTCCAGGGATCAGCAGTATCAGTATCCTCTGGGAGCTTGATTTAAGAGCAGAATCTGGAGATGCTAAATGTGACTCAAAAAGATGCATGAGCAATTTGCATGCACCTCTGTGTCTATGAAACATCTCCCTAGAAGTTTGCTCAGAACACACACATTTACTGGTAGGTTTTTTTGCTTTCTATGCAAGAGACTTAGGTTTAATGCCTGGACAAGACATGACCTTTGCAGACACTGTCAATCTGTGAGAGGAGGCTTGTGTGTTGCTGTGATACTGAGCAGGCTTCAGGGAATTGTCTAGACCAGGAGTTCTTAACCTGTGGGTCACAACCCCTTTGGGGGTCGAATGACCCTTTCACAGGGGTCACCCGGTTCATAAAAGTAGCAAAATTGTAGTTATGAACTAGCAACAAAAATAATTTTATTGGGGGGGGAGGGTCAGCACAACATGAGAGCCTGTATTATAGAGTCACAGAATGAGGAAGGTTGAAAACCACTGATCTAGACTAAGGCAGAATAAGAACAAGAGGTCCAAACGTCTGTTTCCAAGAATTAGCCAGTGATCACAGTGTTGTGATGCACAACTGATCTTGAGGGCATTACTGGCCCAGGCAGCATTTCATTCCATTGGCATGGTGTAGCCTGAGTCAGGGTCTGCTCAAAGAGGCATATTGTGTTAGGCGGTTGACCAGTGAAACAAATCCAGGGACACTCATATACATTTAAAAGAGAACTTTATCTCAAAGAGCAATTACATATTGAGAAAATATTCCAGTCCAGTCCATATCAATTCCATAAGTCTGTCTGATATTAGCCCATATGTCAGGTACCAGTCCATAATTCCTATTCATACTCATGCAGTGTATGCAGTGACGCTGATTGCAGGCATAACACAGGCTGGTGGGTGAAGTCTTGTGGATCCAATGGTGGTGGAAGCCTCTCAGTACTGGTATGGGTCTCCATGTGGCTCTTCCACTTCTCTGAGTGTCTCAACAGCAGGAAAGCAGAGAGAGAGAAAAAGAGAGAGAGACTCTTGCTGGGCTCATCAAGTCTTCATGTGGCTTGTCGGCAGGAAGACTTAACTAAGGCAGGGCAAGAGACGAAGTTCCCAGAATCCTCATAAAAAGACCACACCCATAGGAGGCGTGATCTGATTGACAGACTATACTCAGAGTCTAGACTTACTTATCAGGTTGACATGAAATTATGTAACCATCACACATATTTAAGATATGACATGTATGTGACACATGCCTTGAGTGGTATCACTGATATGAGGTCACCACTGAGCAGTGTTTATTATGAACCACTAATCAAAAACTAATACTTTGTTACAAAAGCTTCCATGGTACAAGGAAGCATGGTGCACTAGCCATGGTGCATTAGGGCATTGGGTTATTAATCACAAGTTCTGTGATTCAAACCCACCAGCTACTCCATTGGAGAAAGGTGAAGCTATCTGCTCCCATCTCAGAAAACCTATATAGGGACTCTATGAGTCAAAATCAACTTGGTGCAAGTGGGTTTCCTTTTTTGGTTCTTGGACAAAGCTGACAGTGTGATCTTGCTCTGCTGATGGTAGGAGATAAAACTGTGATCATTCCCTTCCCCCTCCCCCACCTTCCTACTACCCTCCTGTTATTGCTACACTCATTATTGATTGTGAGGGGGTTATCTCTTCTGCAGTCCCTGCATTGAGAGCTCTTATTTATACTCATGTACATAATCTGGTCTAACTGAATATGTAAGGTAGAATTGGGATCATGATAGTGGGGGGTGGCCTGGGGAAGGACACATTAAAGAACCAGAGGAAAGTTGGTGCTATACTATACCCTGACTGGCTCGTCTCTTCCTTGTTACCTTTCTGTGAGGAGATATCCAATTGTCTACAGATGGGCTTTGGATCTCCACTGCACCCTCCCCCTCATACATTGTTGATGACACTTTTTTGTTCCGGGTTTTAGATGCCTGATAACTGAACCCAGTGATACCAGATGATGACACGGGCTAATGTGTTTCTTCCCTGTGGGCTTTGTTACTCCTTAGCTACAGGGCTTCTTGTTTATTCATCTTTAAGTCTTTAAGACCCTAGTCACTATATCTTTTGTTTTCCAGGTACCATCAACTTTCTTCACTACATTTGCTTTTATCTTCAATGATTTTGTCAGGGAGGTGAGCATCACAGGCTACTGGATTATTAGAATAAAGTGATCTAGCATTGAGGGAGTACTTGAGTAAAGGCTCAATATTCATCTGCTACTTGTACACAATTCTATTTCTCTATCGCTATATATAAACATATTTACTTATATACATGCTTGTATTTAGACCTCTATAAATTTTCTTTGCCTCCTAGTTCTTTCCTCTATTTCCTTTTATTTTCCTCTTGTCTCATTATCACGTTAAACCTTAATTCAGCTTTCATTAATTCCTCTTGGCTACATGGCATTTGATCAAGTCCCGCCAGGCATCCTGTGCTCTTCTCGCCATCAATTTTAGATCACTTGTTGTTCTCTTATCCCAGGGTTTGTTGGATCCCCATTTCCTATCCCCCTGTTCTGTGTCCTCCAGAACCATCAATCCCATTGTTCCCCCTCTTGATTGTTTATCCCACCTATTTTATCTAGATAGACATGCAAAAACAAAAATAAGCACAAGAAACAAGCAAAGCAAAACAAAAGAAGAACAACACAAAAGAAAAGCCTATAAATAACTCCAGGTCTGTTTGTTGACCTTTATGAGTGTTTTCCAGTTGAATTTGAGGAGGTGTCATACCCTGCCCCTGAAGTCTATTTTTGGGTTTCCTCAGGCACTTCATTATTTTGCTCCTTTTGCTGCTCTATTGCACACCTTTAGTGTTTTGCCTCAGTGGGGTCAGATCAGGCACAATTTCCTCACTAAATCTCCATTGTTGCCTCCTGTCATGTTATGGGTCTTGTAGGGGAGCGGAGGCATGGGCCTATGGTCCTCTCTGTGTATTGGCTGTTCTGAGCAAGGATATCATCCTCTGAGCTTGTGGGCCAGAAGGTGTTTCATTCTCTCTTTCTCTCTCCTTCCTTCTTCATTTGCTCCTGTGTCTCTGATCAGACGCAACCCTCTCCCAAGCTGTAACTTCAGTGTTGTCCCCTGTAGTGCATTCTGTTGGGTGGGGATGGGGCACATAGCTGGGGTTGGTGTTGGCCCCACAGAAGGAAACTGAAGAAAAAAAATGATTTTAAGCATACCATAAAACAATTTAAGCATTTAAAGTATGGAGGGTACACTTGTAATTTTCATGTAGGACCATTATGTGTCAATGATCAACAAGCTTGGCCAGTGTTTTTGAGCTCATGTATGGTAATGTTATTTAGAAGGTGGATGTCAATGATTCCAGTGTGTGCCATTTTCTACAGCCACACCTCTGCCTACTGCACAGCAGCTGCCAACAACAGCCAGTCAAGGTGTGGCCTATGGAGGCCTGTCTTTTAGAAGAAAGTAGGGGTAGTGGAAGGAGACGACAGATAATTATTCAACCACAATGAGCACACGGAAAGCTTAGGAAGGATTCCAAATAGCCAGCCCTTTAAGAACAAATCCCAAGAATTTGTTATGTACAGAACACAGAGACACATGAGGACTTTAGGGATGTCCTGTATGAAAATCATTCTATGTATAAAATGCAGCACATGTGTATGCTAAAATACTCAGCTTAGATGAGAGCAGTGATGGTGAAGCTAGCTACCCACTTAACGATTCCACAGAAACCTCTTCCAGATATTGGTTCATGAACAATTCCCACCCACTGGAAATCTAATTCACCTGTGATACTTGTCTTCATCCACGACTACGCATCCAACAGCAAAACCATTCCGTGACTAACCTCAACCAGGTTCTCAATCTAATTGATACATACAATCTACCTGCACAGAATGACAACATCAGAGGACTCAATTTTGTGGTCCCAGCCAGTCACTACAGACACAGACCTCCAGTTACATAAACATTGTCAAGTTGATCATGTCTTTTCTTCTCCTCCAAAAGATGAGGGCAAGTCAAAAAGTATTGCTGCAAAGTCATTCACAAACTAAGAATTTGTTATGTGCAGAGCACAGTGACAGGTGAGGGCTTGGGAGGTGTCCTGTATGAAAATCACTCAACGCACAAAGCACAGCGCACGTGTAGGCTCAAGCACGAAGCGTAGATGAGAGCAATGTGTAATTTTGTTACACAAAAATTTCAAAAAATGCATTTGTTGTTTCTCGACATAGCCTCCATCTGAGTCCATAGACTTCTGGAAGCTATATTTCTATGTCTCTAACCCTTCCTGGGAGAATTCTTCCATTGACATGGCAGGTCTGGCCTCCTTGCGGAACTTAAGTTCTATTCCCTTTAATTTTTTTGTCTTTTTTTTGTGAAGGGTCAGGAAATTGGAAAATAAAAAGAAATCCGGAAGGGCAGTCAGGGATATAGGATGAATAGAAAGTTTCCCAATAAAAATTCTCAAAGGCTAGTCCTGGCTTCTCTTGAAAAATGAGTAAGTCTTGATGGGGCATGAAGAATGAGCATCGTCTTGATGGGGGTGAAATTCTTTAATTTAACATTTCTGGCCTTTTTTTCTCACCGATGTAATTTTCCGTTTTCTTAAACTTTATAATTAGCCCAGTGATTATCCCATATCTTTAAAGAAAACATATCAAGGTTACTCCTTTTAGAATCTTGGATAGATAGATAGATAGATAGATAGATAGATAGATAGATAGATAGATAGATAGATATACTGAAACCTGGTCCAGCTGATCCCCTTAAAAGCCACAGTTTTGATTATTTTCAAGGCTTCCTAATAAAATGAAGACAAGGGGCTGAGCCCCAGTGGCATAAGTGGTTGAGTGCAGGACTGCAGCCTGTGGGCTTGGCGGTTCAAATCCAGCAGCAGCTCTCAGGAGCAGCACTGGGTAGCACCCACAACCACCAGAGGCAGTGATGCCCATGCCCCAAAAAACCAAAAAAATAAAATAAAGACAAATGTATTACTGAGAAAACTTGATCATAGAGTAAGGTGACCAGACATCTTGCTTTTTAACAATTTAACAACATCCCGCAGCATTTTAAAATTAAAATAAATATATTAAATACTATTTTTACATTCTATGAACATTTTTGTTGCTCCATATAGACCAAATTTTTAATCAAGAACACCCCACCCTGGGTCAATGGTGCCCCACTTAAAATATGGCCACTTTATCATAGAGACTTGTGTGAACATGTTTATTTGGAATAACCCCATACATGTATAAACTGAAATCCAAGTTTTGACTTACCCTTCTAGACTCCTTCAACAACCTCAAAAATCTCACTCACCTTTCATGGTGCAGAAGTCTGAGACCATTGCGTCCTTAGGCCAAATCGCACACTTTGTCTTCCTGGTGTACAGGAAAAACCACTGCAGAGACATTCAACAATTGTCTTTATATTCAGTCTCTTCCCATCTGTAAAATGAGAAGTTTAAATTGGACGGTCTTCTAATTCTCATCCCGTTCTTACAATGATGTATCATAGTTTTTCCGTTGTTAATAAGGCCACCTCTGCACCAGAAACCCACCCCAGAGCATGCTCTTTCGGTCTGACTCCATGCAGTTCCTGAGTGCGGGACTTCACGGTTATCTCAGGCTTAGGCTTTCTTAAAGTGAGTCTTGTCTTAGCTAACTTCTCCACTGGTAAACCTCCAGAAGGATGTGTCCTCAGCTAAAACCAGCTCATTTAAACACATGTGTCTTCCCAGGTGATATTTGCATGGAACTAGGAAGTTTTATCGCCAAGAACTCAAACTCTTGTGATAAAATTTTAAACTTTCTCTCCAATAAGGAAGCAAGGGGATTTCTATAAGTAGCTGATCAGAAGCATTGATTACGAGGCTATAAGCACAATCCTTCTCATTTCACCTGAAGAACTGAAGCTCAGAGAAATGAACGCACTTGCCCAAGGAGATACTTCTTAGCTTAGAAGTAACATGTTGGGCTGAGCCCCTGTGGCATAGTGGTTGTGTGCAGGACTGCGGCTCACAAGGTTGGCAGTTCAAATCCAGTAGCTCTCCAGGAGCAAGGCTGGACTGCCTACTCCCACCAGGGCAGTGATGCCCAATAAATAAATAAATTAAAAAAGAACTAACATGTCCCAAATCTCAACAATATCAGTCAGGTCATTTGATCTTTTAAAAAAAAGTTAGTACTTTAAAGCAGGACTTTAAATGCAATGAAGTAAAAAAAAAAAATGAAGGGAAAAAAATTGCTGGAGTGAAATTAAAACCTAAATTGAAAAAAAGAAAAAAAAAATTCTGAACCCAAATCAAAATTGCAAGTCATTATGTTTTTTACTTTGCTATTTCTAGGTCAGTGATCATTTTTAGGTTGTATTGAAGATCACTGACCTGTTTGTGTTTGATTTACATCTGGTCCCTCCTGTATGCCAACACTTCTGCAGCATGTGGCTGGTAAGGGATATCACACCACTGCAGCTACAGGTGAGGGCTGCTGCAGGGAGACAGTCCACAGTGCCAGTGCACTACTTCACACTGTGCTTGGACTCTTCTCTCCATCACATAAGCTCTACTCACTGAAGTGGTGAGAAGGACATGGAGATTGAGAATGCTTAGAGTCAGAAATAGGAAAGAGGTGGTTGAGTTCAGGACAATTTTTGTGAATAGGTATTTTTCAGGTCAGTATAAATATTGTAAATGTATATTATTCACATTTTTAAAGTGTAGTATTTCAATCCAAGAAATAAAAAACAGCTTAGAATTTTTTTAAGATTCCACTCTTACATTCGATCTCAATTTAAATGAACACATTATATGTATGCATATACATTTGCCATTTGTTTCATCAAATAACATGAATTTTTATAAACGTTATCAAATATCATCAGCCAGCAGGAACAAATTTAATGTTTCAATTGGGATGCATCATTATTTCACTGGAAACAACTCCATGAACATCTCCATGAATAAAATTTTCCTTCAAAAGGCACCAGAAAAACTTACAAGAATGTTGTAAAATGGGATTTAATAATTGCTTATTCACAGGTAATATTACTTATTCTATAAGCCAATCTATTATGTGACTGAATAATAGTTTGCAGAAATAGCCTGCATCCCAAGTTCAGAGTGAATCTCAGTGCCCTGTGGTTCTTCTAGTCTCTTGGTCCAGTCATGCTGGTTTCTATTAAAAGAACATCCTCAAAAACCAACCCACTGCCAATGAGTTGTTTCCAGTTTATAGCAGGAATAGAAAGCCTCCTGTTTCTCCTGAGACGTGACTGGTGTTTTCAAACTGCTGACCTTGTAACTAGCAGCCCAACAGTTAACCCACTTCATCAAAAAGGTTCCTGTTGGCTCTACATGTAATTTGAGTTTTGTTCGACATCTGTCTCCTATTTTACCTGAAACTTCTATTATGTTGCTTTTCAAAATCATCAGTCTTAGTAGCCAGGCAAGATCTACTTCTTCTGGTCTCAGTTGAAACTGAGGCTGTGGTTCATATGGGATATTAGTTTCATGAACTAGTTTTTTCTTTGAGCTTTTGATTTCACCCATTCTCTTTTGTTCCATAGGAGTGGAGATCAATAGTCATCTTCTTTGGGAATTGACTGTTCATGTCCTTTGTCCATTCTTTGTTGAGTTTTGTTGTTGTTGTTGTTGTTGTTGTTGAGTTGCTGAAGTTTTAAACATATTTGAAAGATTAGATCCTTATCAGAAATGACTATGCTAAATACATTACCGTCATCTGTATGCTCTCTTTGTAATATTTCGGTAAAGTCATTTGATGAGCAGAAGTAATTCATTTGGGGGGATACCAGGTTTCTAATTTATTTCATCATGCATTTTTAGTTCTGATAGGCTTTGGTTCCAGAAGTTAGATCTTCTAGTCTTGACTCCATGTTATATTCCAGAAACTTTATAGAACTATCTTTTAAATTTAGGTGTTTGATCAACTTTAAGTTAGTTTTTTGAGTATGGTGGAAGATATGAACCTTGAGTCCTTTTTCTGAATATGAATATCTACTTTTGCCAGCACCACTTGTTAAAGAGATGGTTTCTTTCCTTTTAAATGCTTTTTGACTCTTTGTCAAAGACCAATTGCTTGTAGATGAATGAATTTGCTTCCTGCCTATCAATTCTATTCCTTTTATTGTTTTATGTGTCTGTCATTGAACCAGCACCAGGCAGTCTTGATTACTACAGCTATATAATAAATATTGAAACCAAGAAGTGTGAAACCTCCTTTTTTTCTTCATATTGCTTTAACTACTTGGGGCCTCCTTTCCTATTATATAAAATGAAACTTTTTTTTCCATAACAGAATGCTGTTGGACTTTGAATTAAGATTGTGTTGTATCTAGAGATTGCTTTGGACCTTTTCACAATGCAAAGTCTTCCAATTCCATTTCAAATATTTTTCTATTTCTCTAGAGCTCTTCTAGTTTGCAGACATCTTTATGCTGACAGCAGTGTTTTCTACTTTTCCTTGTGTAAGTCCCTAGTTGGGCTTTTTCCTTAGGTCATTGCTGTTGTTGTTAGATTCCATCAAGTCAGTTTTGACCCAAATCAACCCTCTGCACAACAGAAAGAAACCCTACACAGGTCTGCACCATCCTCATGATTATTTTTATGGCCGCATCCATTGATGCAGCTGCTGTGCCAATCCTTCTTGAGGGAGGTCCTTGTCTCTTTCACTGCCCCTCCAAGCATGGTGTCCTTCTCCAGGGACTGGTGTCTCCTAACCACCTGTCCAAAGCATGTACATCATTCTTTTGAATGGTACTATACATGGCATTGTTTTCTTATTTTTCTTTTCACTATCTTCCTTATTAGTATAGAGCAGTGATTCTCAACCTTTCTAGTGTCGTGAACCTTTAATACAGTTCCTCGTGTTGTGGTGACCCCCAACCATAAAGTGATTTTCAGTGTTCTTTCATAACTGCAGTTTTGCTAGTGGTATGAATTGGGTGACCCCTGTGAAAGGGTTGTTCGATGCTCAAAGGGGCTGTGAACCACAGATTGAGAACCACTGGTGTAGAGGGACCCGTCTATTGATCATGTACTTTGACATTTTACTGAATCTTTCTATTAGTCCCAATAACTTTTCCGTAGAGTTTTTTTTTTTTTTAATGTATACCCCGCTCTTCACTTACTGGTGTACTTAGGTTCCAAAGACCATATCCTTATGCAAAATTCATCATTGTGCCATAATTAGACTCTCTATAACTTCCTTACAAACTGCCTTCTGCAGTTGCCTTTCAGATGCAGTTCATATGACGGTAGCAGGAGAAAGTCCTGCAGGCACAGCTTGCTGCCAGGCAGCGGCTTTCAGTTTTTCTTGGTTCACAGCACTCTTCCACATGGAGACCCATTCATGGGACCTTCTATTTACTCCCTTTTTTCCCACTCAGGCCAACATGTGGTGTCCCCTTTCAGGACCATTGTCTCCTACTTAAGATGACCACTGTTCCCCCCAATACCACAACTCCTGTTCCTTGGAACCTTTGAATGCTTCCTCACTCCTAAGAACCACACCAAACATGGGCAACTGCCCCCCCTGCTACATTAGTCTGGCTGGGCTCCCCTCCCACGGGCCCTGCAACCCAGTGCACTAGTGCTTCTGTCCTCATCCTACATCACTGGAGTGAGCTCAGCCACAAGAGTGAGCACCAGCAGCCTGCTGTCTGGCAGGTCCCAACCTTGGGCTGGGCTCCTAGCTGCAGCTGTTGTGCTCCCACCCTCTTCTACACTCCTCCTCTACACCTGCAGCCACTGGAGATGCTGGAGGTCCCAAGTGGGAACACTCTCCCATTGTGACTGCTATGACAGCAGAGGAAGGCTGAGCCCACTGTACTCTTCTGTGCATCTCTGGAGCCACTGACTTGTTCTTCCCACGGCACTATCTTGGCCCCTTGTGGCTGTATGAACTTGACTCTCTAGTCTAGATGGTACTGTCCATAAGGTGCATGCACGCGCACGCACACACACCTAACTCCTTGCCCAGATCCTTCCTGCTGGTAGCCTGGAAGAAGGGAACTAAACCTCCTCCTGCAGTTCACTCACTTGTGGGCATGACACCTGCCCATCGAATAGTAGTTTATTTTTCATGTTATTGTAAATGTGGTATAACAGATAGTGGGAAAGATAGTTAATAACTAAGGGATAGGTGCATATGTCATCTGTAAATAAGCATATTTTTACTTATTCTTTAAAATTTGGAAGTAGTTGATATCCCTTCCTTGTCATTGTTCTATGTAGGATTTCCAGGGCAATATTGAACAATAGTGATAGAGGGCATCCTTTCTCTCAATCTTTTTCAGTTGAGAATAATGCTGACTGTTGGTTTTGTATGCATGTCTTTAATTATGATGAGGAATTTCCCTTCTATTCCTACTTTGCTGAGAATACTTATCCCTCCAAAAAAGCATTGGGTTTTAGCAGAGCTTTTTCTTTATCAATGCAATTCTACTTCTTGGTTCTAGTTTTCAGGTAAATTTTCTAATGTTGAACCAACCTTGCATCCTTGGTATGAACCTCATTGGATCATGATATGTTATTCTTTTGTATATTATTGAATTTTGTTGAGAAATTTTACATCTATATTTATGAGGGACCTTACTCTGTAATTTTCTTTTTAAATGGCATTTACTAGGCTTTAATGTCAGGATTATGCTGGTTTCATAAAATGAGTTAAGGCTTATTTCTTCCTTTTTTATATTCTGGAAAATTTTGTACCCTGTTAGGGCTCAGATGAATGTCAAATCTTCTCTGAATATTTGGGAGAATTATCTAGTGGAGCCATCTGGGCTGGGAGGTTTGAGCTTGTTTTATTTATTTTTTTATTTCATTTTCTGTACTGAAGTTTTTCTGTTTCTGAATTTTCTCTTCATTGTTGTTGATCTTATGTTTGTTGGACATTTTTACTTTCTTCTCTATGCTGATGAAGTGATTTATTAACTTTATGAGTATTCAGAAATCTATTTTTATCTTTGTAAAATATAAGCTTTGTCCGAGAAGGTAGGGATGGGACCTAAGCGTTCATTCACGTCACAGTCTGATGATGCTTTGGGGGAGGGGGGAGGTGTAGTCTATTGCAAACTTACAAATACACTGTGGAAAACTAATTCTCTCTCTTTTTCTTCCTGCATCTGGTTTCATGGGATGTAGGCTAGTAGATAGTCATATTGCCTGCCAATTCTGGATTCACTCAACTCTACCTACCCCAGCCTCTAGAGTTCCACCACTTGCTTGGTCCTCCTGCCTTCTGCTTTGTCTTCCAGATGTCTGGTTCAATTGTCAACAGCTGAAGATTGAAAGGCTCTAACCTAGACCAGGTCTATTGATCTGTAGCTATGTGAGCCAGTTTCTGAATATAAATTTCTTTTTGATACATAGATGACTGTCACTGTTTCTTTAGAAAACCCAGCCTAACACAGTCTTCCTAAGTTTAAACATTCTGCTATATCTTGATAATACCCTGACCTCCTTTCCATATGGAACTTCTGTAACTACAATGTTTATTCTTCCTATTTAAAAGAGATCATTGCCATGTATAGATTGCAATCTGTGTTTCTGTTTTCAGTTTTGTGGCTTTATTTTACTATTGAGAAAATTTTATCTGGGTTAGTGTCTGGAAGATGCTGACATAAGCTTCAGTGTAAGGTTGTTGTCTTGTGCTGTTTGTCCTGTATCTGAAAGATTCTCTGCAATGCTTCTTGATGGTGTCTCCCAAGATTCTTAGGGCTCCTCATTTTTTTTTTTGCCGTTGGTTCTCAAAGAATTAGGATGAAGGGGTCTGCTACTATTTTGCTGATTCTCTCTTCCATTAATTCAAGTATATTGTTATATCATTATATTGAAGTTATCTATTGCTGAGATCTCTTATGAATCTCATAGTTATTTTGTATGATTTCTAGCTGCCTATTTATTTTTGTCTTTTTTCTGAATTTATCTAGGGTTTTGGTCTGTGTTTTTCTTAGGTAATGTGTTTGTATGATTTAGATTTTCTGTATATTTGATTAATTTTTTCCCTCTATTTCTCTCCACCATCGAAAGTAATGGCTAAAGGTCTACTATCTCTTTATAGCCACAGCCATCAAGTTGATTCTGCTTCCAAGAGACTCTTGGGGTAGGGGGGCAGTTAGTCTGAGTTGATCAGAAAAACAAGCTCATAGACACCCATATATATGTAATAGAAAACTTTATATCAAATAGCAATTGTATATTAAGATAATATCTTGTCCTAGCCCAGCCCAGATCAAGTCCATATGTCCGTTATTAGCCCATATGTCAAATACCAATCTATAAAGTCCTCTTCAGACTCACACAACACATGCAGTGATGCCCAATACAGGAAGATCACAGGCAGTGGGTGGAAAGTCAAGTGGATCCAGTGGAGCTGGAAGCATCTCAGTGCTGGTGTGGGTCTCCATGGCTCCTCCAGCTCCAAGGCTTTTTGGCTAAATCAACATATCTTCATTTGACTTGTCAATAGAATGTGAAGCAGAGTGTGTGTTCCACCTCCAGCAAGCTAGTTATGTCCTTAGTGCCTACAAATAAGGTCATCAAGCTGTGATCTGATTAACTAGTTAAACTCCACCTCTTCATTCTTAATAGTCTCAGATTCACAACAGATTAAGTAACTCCCACAGTGGAGTTATCTTTAAGGGAGCAAATCATCTCACCTTTCTCCCATAAACATTTATTATGGTTATATTCTCTTGTTAGCACGATCATTTGATCATTTATACCTAAGAGCAGCACAGAGCA
>PVJH01006047.1:0-105626 GCA_004026705.1 Nesogale talazaci
CAATTTGGAATACCTCATATCTCTTGATCAACAGGCAAAGCAGCGTGTGGTGTGAATGATCCTGATTTTCAAGGGGAAATTATATTAGTAAAGCATAATGGTGGTGAAGAAAATATTTGGAATCCAGGAGATACCTTATGAAATCTCATCATCCATGCTAGTCCCATCATTTTAGGTGCAAATATGAATTAATTATTGTGCTTGATGAGTACATTTGGTCCAGGAGTTATGGACAGGTGTCAAGTTGTCACAAGATGATCTGTGATAGTTATAGCAATGTCAACTAGATGCTCCCATACGCTAAGCAGGGGTAGAGCCGCTCCTAACAATTAGGTCCTGGCCTGATTACACCTCCATGGGTGTGACCTTTTGTATATGAAAAAAGAGAGCAGAGTCAGATTGTCTTGGACCCGTCACCATCTATTGGAGCTGAATTTTGCATCTAGTTGTCAGTGGAAAACCAATTCAGTCAATTTAAGAATCACATTAACTCTCCAGGAGCAAGGCTGGGCCTCCCATTCCCACCAGAGGGCTGTGATGCCCCCCAAAAATATTTTAAAGAAAAGAATCACATTAACTCTACGCCCTACAGCATGTGTTTCCTGCTGTCTTGGTTTCTTTATCCTGGTTCCTGTTCAGAAGCTTCCATAAGTTAAAAGAAGCCTGTCTTGTACAGAATTGGATTTAACTATTTCTGCAACTGGTGTCATACATTTCTTGACACAATTTTTTTAAATACAATATGTATATACCATTGTTTTTTTTTGTCTAGACAACCTAGCCAAACACTTAATCTTTCCTCCAATCTGATTCTACACTCTTCTTATGTAATCTGATATTCCTGATTATTTACTGAGTATAGAGACTAATAAGTATGGTGAGTGGAAACAACTCTGACACACACCTTTCCTGATTTTATATTATGTAGTATTCCTGTGTTCTGTCTTTACAACTGACTCTTATTTTTTTTGAGGGGGGGGAGCATTACTGCCCTTTGGTGGTGGGAGAAGGAGGCCCAGCTTTTGATCTGGTGGAGCTGGTGCTGGAATTGAACCTCCATTCCAGTTGGCTGCAGTCCTGCACACAACCACTATGCCACCGGGGCTCAGCCCCCAAGTGACTCTTATTTTATATACAGATTCATCATGAGCACAATGAAGCATTCTGAAATTCCCATTCTTCTCAGTATTTTTCAAAGATTTTCAAATAATCCACACAGTTGTATAAATAGGTTGAAAGGATATAACTCTGTTGTGAATCTTTGTTTATTTTAAGCCATTAAATGTCTTTTTTGTGTGTGCCATATAACTGTTCCTTGGTCCATGTATTGGTTTCACATGAGAACAATGAAGTTCATGTTATTCCCATATTTTCGATCCTATTCATAATTTATGATAATCCACACAGCTGACTGCTTTTGGACATTCACTAAAATACAAGTAAGTATCTTCATGGTATACTTGTCTTTCAGTCAAAATATATGATGCCTGCAACAGTATCTTTCATGGCATATCCTGTGCTGGATCCAACTTGATTTTGGGAATCACCAGATCAACATATTCTGCAAACATTGTTGAAATATCTTAAAAATATTTCACTTGCATAAGGTATTATTAATGATATCGTGTAGTCATTTCTACCTTTGGTTGTATCACCTTTCATTGATCTGGGTACAAACAATATTGTCTCACAGTTGAGGGGCCTGGCAGCTGCCTTCCAAGTTTCTTGGCATAGATGAGTGAGTGCTTATTGTGCTTCATCAGCTTATTGAAACATTTCAGTTGGTATTCTGTCAATTCCTGGAATCTTTTTGTTAATGCTTTAGGTACCATTTGAATTATTCCTTCAGTAACATCAATTATTGCTCATATGCTACCTTTTGAAGTGGTCTAATGCTGATAATTGTTTTTAGTAAAACGATCCTGTGTCTTACTTTCATCATCATTTGATTCTTCCCATATAGTTCAATATCTTTCCCATAGAACTTTTCATTTTTGCAACATGAGGTTTGAACTTCTCTCTAGTTCTTAGAACTTGATGTATACTGAGATTCTCTATCTTTTAAATTTTCTAACTATAGGATCTGAACATGTCATTATAGTTCTGTCTTCTTGAGTTGCCTTTTGACATTTTCTGTTCAGCTCTTTTACTTCATCATTTCTTCCATTCCCTTTGGCTATTCTATGACCAAGAGTATGTATCAGAGACTCTTCTGAAATTTAATTAATTTTTTTCCTTCTTTCTTTATTGACTTGATGACTCTTTCTTTTCTTCTTGTATGATGCTTTTAATATATCACAGCTTGTTAAATCTTCTTTCATCAGTGTTAAATGAGTCAAATCTATTCTTCAGATTTTCTCCAAATTCAGTTGAGACATAGTCTAGGTTGTATTTTGGTTCTTGTGAACTTGTTTTAAATATCTTCAGCTTCACTGGATCTTCTATACAAGAAATTGATGATCTGTTCCACAGTCAGAAGCTGACTAAGATTTAAGTGCTGATACTAACCTTCTCATTATCTTGTTCCATTGATGTAGTCAATTGTAATCCTGTGCTTTCCATCTGGTAAAGTGATGTGTACAATTGGTATTTTTGCGGTTAAGAGATCTTATTTGTGACTAATAACCTGTTGGTCTTGCAAAATTCTATCAAGTAATCTCCAGCATTGTATCTATAGTCAACATCATATTTTGCATCAAATGTTCGTTCACCTTTTTTTTAAAACTTTTGCATTACAATCACCATTCAACATCAATATATCTTGATTGTATATTTGATCAATTTTTAGACTCAAAAGTTGATAGAATTCTTCAATTTCATTATCACTAGATTTAGTGGTAAATGCATACATTGAAATAATAGTATTAGCTTGCTATTTTTAAGATATTTACAGATATTGTTCTATTACAGACAGCATGGAACTTCAAGATTGCTATTGATATGTTCTTTTCGACAATGAAAGCAAATAGCCTTCCTCTTGAATGAGTCATTATTGGCTAATAAGCCACATGTTCACCTGAATCCCAGTGGTCACTATCAGCCCATTGTGGATCATGAGTGCATGCAACTGCAATTTTTATTTGTTCCATTTCATTTCTACTGATATTCCAGTTTTTACCTTCATATTTCATAGCTTCAATGTCTAGCTTCATAGCTTCAATGTAATATATGTCTAGAGCTATTTCTTCTTATTTGAATTAAATCATCACCGGCAATTGAAGATCCAGAAGCCATTACTCCATACATATCATGCTATGTAATTTTATTTTGAGAGGACAATTCTTCATCAGTTGCATTTTGAGTGTCCTCCAACATGAGGGACTCACCTTCTGAGATTATATCTCATAATGTTAGGCTGCTATTTATGAGGCTTTATGTAGCTAGTCCTTGAGAAAGGATCAATTGATACATACTTTTTAGTTTTTCTTAGTCTGCAGGTTCTGCTGGGACCTGTTCACTTTGGGTGCCTCGACTGGAACTTGAAATACTGATAGCATATCTTTCAGGATCCCAGCAAGACATCAGCCACTATAGAATGATAAACTGACAGCAAATTAGTTTAGCCTCTGCACAAATAATATTTCCTGTAGGACATTAATTATTACTTCCATGCTACATTGATAATGATAGCATAGTACATGTTCTAAAATTTATCTTCTTGAGTTTATAAATAGCTTAAATTGAAAGGTTTATAGAATTGCTTTTTTCTTTTATTATTTAGAATTATCCAGTTCCATCAGTTTGTGAAATTTATGTATAAATGCCCTGGCTTATTTACTAGGATAAATTACCTGTAAAACAATCCAGTCACAGAACAGATAATGCCTGATAAAACAACAAAGCCTTGTTTATTTCTGGTAACAGAGTTTTGAAATGCCAACACATGAAATATCCCCCCAATTAGCATTAAAATATAGTATTCATAGTTCTCCCAACCACAAACTCATTCTATAACTCTAAATTAGTTTCTGTGCATTCAATATATGGTCTCAACTCCTGAAACGGTGTGAATTGCCACAGAATTTTGTTCAGAATAATGACACTATTTCAAGGAAAACTTGAAACCCCAAGTAACTAATTTTCTTGCTCAAATTGATATTATCTATTCATAAAAGAGAAAAGTCACATTCTTGTAAACCTAATCAATAAATATAATAAATATACACTATGTTATCTCCCTTGCTGTCAGTTTTGCTCTTTCTCTTTTACTCAATCTGGAAAGCTAGTATATGGGGATAATTTAAAAATATTGCTACAAAATAATTTAAACATTTATTAAACAAAACTATCAAAATGTGAAGCTATTATTCTTGACATATCCTTCTTCTAGGTCTATGTATATCTGAAGGATGGTATTTCCATTTCACTAAAATTTCCCCAAAGAATTCTGAGATTTTTAATTAAAGTCACAAAGATGTCGGTTTTAGAGTTATTGAGGGACTTCAACCATGTCTCTTTTTAAAAATTCCTTTGGATTTTGGAAATATAAACTTGTGTGCAGTATCCTGGTAGGTGCGCTTGGTAGATGAGGCAAGATTTGCAATTCTCTAAGCATGAGCTGTTGCTTTGTTATGATTTAAAAAGAAGGAAAGGAAAAAGAATACTTGGCACATTATCCTGAATGTTTTTTCAATAAATTTGTTTTCAATTTCTTATAACTTTTCCATAATAAATTCCCATGCTTGTCCTGTATCTTTCAAAACAATATTTCAACATGCTTCTTCAGACAAACAAGCACCCAAAACAGTTAATTAACATAACTTTCTGCACTCATCTCTCTGCTTTGAATTTAACTGACTCACCTGATCCCTGCTGTGATTGATCACCCCTTCACTTTTTCTTAAGTTCACTCGTACTAGCAGACATTGCTTGCTTGTCTGTATGTGCATGAACGTAAGTGTGGGTTAATGTATATTTTGCAGCATTTTATCTAATATGGAAAGATATTCTCTAACACACATATTTATTGTTCACATTTTTAAAGCATTGCGCTTTCTGACTTTGCGTTCCTGTGAGAGGGCAGTGTAAATTGGATCTAAAGCAGTGCAACCTGGGTGAAGGTGTGATTCTTCTAGTCACCATATTTTTTACTAGGTTCTTTTTTTATTTCCACTGCGGGTCTTGTGGAAGTTGGGTTCATGGTGACAGCTTATGGAGGAACATTGTTGAAGCAGTTACAACTACTGTGTCCACCCTTCTCATCCAGGACCTTCTACTTTGCTGCCCTTTTGCCTCACCAGGGGCAGCCTGGAAGGCGCAGTGCTTACCAGACAGACTGGAATGCTCATCGTTGGCAGTTTGAAACCACCATCACCTCTACCGGAGAGGGACTGGGTTTTCCCCTCCCCCAACAGTGACAGGCTCAGAACCTGTCGGAGAGTTTCTGTGTCAGCAGGGACTCGATGGCAATGAGCTTGGTTTTCTGGTTCTACCTTATCAAGTTTAATCCTCTTTCAAGGCACTCCTCTCTCGTGACGTGGCCAACATTTTTGAGATTGATACTCACCACCTTCCTCTCTAAGGAGCATTCTGTGGTCATGCCTCCATGACACATCTGCTTTTTCCTTCTGGAAATCCCTGCGTTCTCAATATTTTTCACCAGAGCCACAACGGAGATGCACAGTCGTATGTTGGATTACTATAATGGCTTGAAAATCTACATTGTCTGTACTACCTTAGGTAGCTGGAGCTGCTGCCATAGTAATATCACGTGTCGCAGACTCAAGAAGCAGAAATCAATGTATGAATTCCAGAAGGTGTCTTGAAACTGGTCAGTTAGTGGGTATTTCTCCTTAAATGATAGCCTCTCTACTCCATGGAGAGGAAAAGTAAAAACAAAACCCAAACAGAATGCCAGCATTCTTTGCCCAATGTGCTTCCCTTCGTTGAAGGTCCTTATTCTCCCCGGCGGAAGCTCTGGTACCGTAGGGCTCTGAGGAGGCGGGCTGCGAGAGGGGGCTCAGCAGGTTGAAATCAAGAGCTGCTGGCGGGAGAAAGTAGAATGTAAGGTTTACAGTCCCAGAAACTCACCCGAGCCGCTTTATTCCGTCGTGCCAGGACACTGTGAGCCGGAATCCACTCACTCGTGGAGAATTGACCCCCGTTATACCTCTCTATTGCTTTCCTTATGGTCAGCTTTAACCAGTCCGCTGTAAGATGGGGCGGCCTGAACAAGCGATTTTCACAACGCTGAACCGGAACGCAAATGAACTTGCTAAACTAGGTAGTTTGTTCTCTAATTATGAACGAAATGCCCTATCTGTCTTAAAACATTATCACTTTCTTTCTTTTTTTCTTTTTAACATTTTCACTTTCCTTTCGGTATTTCACACACTTTTAACTATGTTTCTTTCTTAGTGTTATAAATGGGGTCATTAATTTTGTAATTCCTCTATTGTTGCCAATGTTTCCCTGAATAATACAGCTTATTTTTTAATCTTCTAATGCCTTATTATTTCTTATAGGCATCGTATCTCAACATATTTCTGGAGATATGGATGTTTTTTCATCCGTGGTTTGAATGTACTGTTATTCATGAGCTTCATCAAGTCTGTGACAAAACGCCTCTCACTTTTCTTGCTTTTACTTTATGTTTGTTTTATCATCATTGCTTCTGCATTCTCTTCGTTGACACTTAAATATTTGGGGTTTTACCTTATACTTCATATTTAAGTCATGTAGTTCGAAAAGGGGCATCTGTTTGCAGATGATTGCGTGTGGAAAAATGTAGAATGATGAGCAAACTTAGCTAAAAATCCTCTTGGCTTGCAGTGAAGTAGTACATAATGTATAAATTCGCCCCTAGTTCACTTTTCAAATGTTCAACAAATAATTGTTAAATAATTGAATAAGTTAATAGTTATAGGACATTTTGTCAGTCTTGTGTGTTTTGTTTTATTTTTTCTTTTGTGCAAGGAAACTTCTTTTCTTTATAATGTCATAACCTGGTAGATTGCTCTTTAGAAAGATTCATAATCTTCTCCCTTATCCACAGTGTCTAAAAAAGGCTGCAGTGAACACAGCACCACATCCATGTTTGCAGCAAGCTGCCCTTCACTTTTTCCCTGGGGGTGGGTTACTAACTCCGCTGAATGACTTATCTGTCACCAGCACCAGAGACTGTGGTCACCAAGCCCTCTCTTGGTGCCTCCAAACACTAATTTAATTATTAAACTCCTGAAGTCCAGTGAGGGTTTCAGTCATGGGTAATTTCCATTTTTTTCAGGCAATTGTTTCTAAACTCTTGCTTCTACATCCATATTAACTCGTTTGGTTTTCAGAAAGTACAGAAAACACAGACACAACAGCAAAATCATTCCCCTGTAATTTAAAATTGCAAACCTGCAATTAACTTTTTATTTTTTTTAGAAAAAAAAAGCTTCTCAACTTTTGTGTTTAATAGAATATAGTAGACCAGGACTTAGATGACCAAACTACAGAGCATGGCTGAGTTATGCTGAAGAAAAAATGCAGTAAAATCCATGAGGTAGAGTATATAAAATACTGTGTGTGTGTGTGTGTGTGTGTGTGTGTGTATATATATATATATATATATATATATATATATATATATATTTGGGTTCCAGACACCTAAAAACCCATTACCTACTATGACTGACTCATTCAGGTAAGAATCATGTGCCATTCATGTGGACATATTCTTTTGCCCTTACTGACACAGCACCCTCATAGACAACACTCAGAAGATATTTAAATTTGATTTTAGCAAAAGCTTAATGTCCCTGATATAATATTGGTGTTTCACAGTATCATTCCAATGAAATATAAGTTCTTCAAATTGTTTAAGTAAAAAGACACCAATTAAAGTATCCTAGCACCTTTTCAAATTTCTTTTTCTACTCAATTTCTAGAGTACCAATGCATACCTCCTCTTGGCATCTGTTGGAAATCATGGAGCCAGTGAGAGAGTGCACGTGAGACAAGCCTGCTGCCAAACTCTCGCCTTCTGATGATACTGAATGTTTCCTGCTATCGAGCTGCCCTTTTCACTTTGATGCTCTGAGACCCATGAAAGGGCTGATCTCAAGATTTATTTTAACCTATAACAGAAAAAATACAATACTGTTGAGAAGACTAAATTTATAAATTTTCCCTCAATGTGCAAAATGTTGCTTGTGTGCTTGGAAATGATCACAATTCAAAATTTTAAGAGACTTTAAAATGTGCAGTATATATTATTCTCTGAGGAATTTAATAACCACATAATTAGATTGATCAACAACTCAATGGAAAAATCAATTGACCAAATATGGCACCTACCCACCTCACCTTCATCTCCAAATATGGCATCTTCAAAGGTTTTTAGATACATTTAGAGAAAGTGATTAAGATATTGAACATGCAATCTGTACTTAGGGGTCAGCACTACAAATGAATTGTAGCCATCTTTGCTGGTATAATATCACATTGTCATAAATAATATGACCTTGAAGGGTAGGCTAGTCATGTGCACACCAAAATTATCCCTATCTTGAGTTTCTTATTAGCTATTTTACAGAAAGTATTTTGAAAATAATGATGTGTAATGTCAGCCAGCAGACAAACAAATAAACAATATCACAATAATTCTATCATGGTGTTTGTGTTAGGCAATTATGACCAAAATTATTAGGAATATTTAACACTCCCCAAAGGAATTATTTAGATTTCATTAAAGAGGAAAAATTTGGATACATTATTACTCAGGGTGCTTACTCATCATATTAAAAATCGCTATCTATATTTGCATCCTGTCTTCATTGCAACTAGTTATTGTTTCTCTCCCATTTCTTTAATAATTTTTATGAGCCTCAAAAATCAAGTCTGAGTTTTGAAAGTGTCTGAAATTGTAATTCTTAATATAAAACATTCTTACCATTTTAATCTTTGTTGTCATTCTTAATATTGTTTGGTGCCTTTGAGTCAGTTTTGAATCCCAAGTACAACAAAAGGAAACAGTCTTCTGTTAATCACCATTCCTGACAATCATTGTGATGTTTGAATCTATTACTGCAGTTATGATGTCAACTCATCTCCTTGAGGATATTTCTCTCTTTTGATGACCCTCTATATTTTGCCAAGTCTCATGGTCCATGTCAGGGACCGGTCTCTCCTGATTACATGGTCAAAGTATATGAGATGAAGTCTGTCAAACTTGCCTCCCAAGGAGCATACAGACGGTGCTTCTTTCAAGAAAGTTTTGTTTGTTCTTTTGGAAAATCATAGTGGTTTTAATTTTTTTTCACCAACATTAAAATTCACATGCATCTGTTCTTTGGTGGACTTCCTTAGTCACTGTTCAACTTTCATATGCTTATGAAAAGTCTACGGCAGCTGAGCCCCAGTGGCATAGTGGTTGAGTGGAGGACTGCGGCTCACAGGCTTGGTGGTTCAAATCCAGCAGCAGCTCTCCAGGAGCAAGGCTGCACCTCCTACTCCCACCAGAGGGCAGTTGTGTCCCCCTCCCCCCAAAAAGAAAAGTCTATGGCTCAGTCTGATGTGAGTCCAAGTGACATCCTTGCTTTTTTCAATTGTATCATATGCCTAGAAAAAAGAGGACAATGAATATAGAAGATCAGAGGAAAAATGAATTATGGTGCTGGTAAAGAATATGGAAATATGGACAGGTAAATAAACAAATCTATCTTGTTTCAAATACAGCAAGAATGATCCCTGGAAGCAAGGGTGTTTAGATTCCATTTCACCGAGGTTAGATATGACCTCGGAAGAGCGCAGTCCCTGGTCCAGCTTCGTTGTACAGGGTTACTGTGAAGCTGAGCTGACCCCACGGCATTCAGCAACACGTTTTGAAATTATACTCTGCAAGTGATTCTCTACCAAGTAATGCATCTAAGCCTGCAAAAATATTTTCTTTTTCTCAGTCTCTGTGTTTCCTGGTCCTGGTGAGTAGCAAAGCAAACATAAGACAATAATGCTTTACTCTTGAGTTTGAAAACTTTTGTTTTGTTTTTGTTCATCACTGCCCTCTGGTGGTCGTGGGCACTACCCAGCGCTTCTCCTGAGAGCCGCCGCTGGATTTGAACCGCCAAGCCCACGGGCCGCAGTCCTGCACTCAACCACTTATACCACTGGTGCTCAGTCCCAAAACTTTCAACATGGCTAGAATTTAATATCTGATTTGTTTTTCAAATTACTTCTTGCACCTGGCTCATTTTATAATTATAGGGGTAATATATGATAAAAAAATGGTTAACTATGATTTGAATGTCTTCTGATTTTTAATCTACTATTTCATGTGATGTATATGTGTATATATATATATATATACATTGATACATGCTTGATTAAAATATTGCTAAATTCAGATCTTGGTCACATAGAAGAAATTTCAGGATCAAAACCTACATATGTAATGACACATCAGGATTGATTAAGTCACATACTGCTGTTACCAAATCTAGCCGAAATCCTTTTTCAAATAAACTTTAAAACAGTTTGATACTACATTCTAGTGTATTTTTCAATACTGAGTCAGTGTATCGGTCTTATACTCTGTCAACCATTAATCTAAAACCCATATATTGTTGTGTGTGTTTGCAATACATTTTACAGATTGAATCCTTTTGAAAATAGAGAAAAGCTCACCTCTATTTGCTTTTGCTTATAGTATTCTTACTTTGCACCAATAAAAAGAAAATTGTTCTGAACACACAAGATATGCTTCATTTTGGGGGGCAGTGTGCTAGGCTAGATTATCTAGTGAAACAAAACCAGTAACACTGATCTCTATACATGAGCATTATAGCAAGAAGGAATTTCATATCAAGAAGACAACCCTGCCCAGACCAGGACAAATTCATAGGCCAGATGCTATCTGGGGCCTTCTTCAAAATCGTATAAGCTACAGGTCAATGACACTGAATGATAGGTAATGTGATATTCAGGAATGATGTTGGGTGCAGAATCATGTGTATCCAAGGCTTGTGGACAAACAGCAGGTGGCAATTGCTCTCAGGGTTGGGCAGCCCACATAGGTTGCAGCCAGTGTCCGAGTGGAATTCCAGCGAGGAGGAGATGAAGTGGCACTAAGAGGAAGGCTTTGTCCTGTTCTCCCTATAAAATGACTACGTTCTCAGGATGGCATCATCAGATTTTCACCTGACTGACTCGTTAAATTCCACACGTACATAAGCACAGTGTCAAGTTGACATAAAATTTAACTGCCACAGGTAGGTCTGGAAACAAGTCAATTATTTCAAGTAATTTTCAAGTTAAACTAAAAGCTTAAAAAGCTCACATAATGGTTTCTTAATACTGAATCTTTAATGATTTTGCTTTATTTTGTGAAGTTTTAAAATTATTATTACTATTTTGCCAATTGTTTTCATGTTGTGAATATGTAGTATGTTCAATAGTGTGGAATCTCTTTTTTGTCTTTCTTTGTAATATGTCTGCTTCTTGTTTGTAGGTTTAGCTCAAATGTCTTCAGCAGGTGCTCTAGGAATCATACTTGTACAATAAATGATTGATAATATTCTGTTATAGGAGTTGCTTGAGACCTGTGGTCACAAGAAAAGGTCATCTCTGATCACATGGCCCAGTATTTTACCAGCAATCACTAACAGGCTCATGGGTAAGCACTTGGTCTAAAGTGGTGGAAGTCAAGTCCAGTGTTACTAGGGATAGTGACACAGAGACTCAGAGGGCAGCACCAGACAAGATTGAACTTTTCCTTATCTGGTTGGTGTCAGTATAGGATCAAGAAGGATGTAGCATGGAGGCCGATCTGGCCCCTGCTTCGTGGCAATAGGGAAGCCAGGTCCATATTGAATACGTATAGTGAAAAGATGCAACAATGATATACACTTTCCCTGATTAAAAAAAAATAGAACATGCATTTTTTTTCAACCCTTGCCTATTGGTCTATGTCTCCATGAGCACAACTAAATATTCTAGAATTCCCATTATGCTATCCATAGTTATATTTTTATATATATTTTTGCAGATATACATGCAAAGATAGTCAGGATATCTTTTGGTATCTTATCAATTCATAGATAGAGTATTGTTTTCTAGAAGACTTCAGTATGACTAAAATGTCTTTCTACAGAACTTTTAGTCCTTATTTATATGCTATTCTTGAAATGATTGAATATTGATGGTAACATATTCCTTTTCTATCGTATTATTGAACTAAATAGATGATAAAGCAAGCAAGAATTTTATTAGAGAAAACAAATTATCCAATTGATGTAAATAAATAATGAAGTATTCATTGTTGATCAAGTGTATACTTCTACTCTTGAGTTTCTTTTTGCGATCTTCAGAAAAAAGTACAACCAAATCAAACAGGGGGGGGGGAACAACTTAAGAAACTAAGCATTTTCAGAGTTGTCTGTGTGTGCTAAGGGGAAACAATTTAAGAAAATAATAATGACAAATGAGTTCATATCTCAAGTGCAGAAGAACAGAAGACAAGTGCACCTAACCTGCTCCACAGAAGTACGTGAAGCCAACCATGGATAACAGTGGAACCGCCAAAGCACTGAATACAGAGTTCATTACCAGTTTTCAAAATGAAAATGAGGGAATTCTAAAACCCTATAGAAGTTAGCCAAAAAATCTTGACAACTGTCTTTGACAAAATTTTAAAGCAGATTATGTAGCAGATGGTTTGTGAACATTTCACATACATAATATTGATCAGTAGGCATCAACATGAATTGTCATGGAACAAATGATTCCAAAGTAATTTCATGTTCAGTTTCATTGTAATAATTAGTCTAGTAGATTAGGAAGAGGTAGAAAATACAATGTCTTGGCATCAGAAAAAAAATCAAACAGTATTTTGTTTCAAATTTTTATATGTGGTATTCTAAAATGGACTGCAATAAAGCACATCTTTGTTGTTGTTGTATAGCTAATTTTGGTTATATATGTGCAGTTTTCAGTCAGTGTCTATAAAATACCAATGGTGCTGACTATTTTTAAAAAAAAAGAGAGAAATCTTTCCTTAAGTTGAACTTACCCTGGACTTTTTGCTTTTAGAAGTCTGAATCATATTTATATTATTTTAAATAAATTGCAACATAATATGATAAAATTCATTTTCCAATTTAAAATTATCATTATTTAAATTTAACCTCTGATTTCTTTATCACAAATAACATTTTATGACTATTCTTTGCACCTATAATTATGAAACTATAACTTATCATTCAATATATAATTAATTCATGAGAATTTTTCATTTTTGTTAAAGTTAATTCTCTTAATTTGTTTATTTTCAATACAAAATCTAGAATGACCTTAAAAAATAAATCATTTCACATTATGAATCTCCACCAAAATACTCAAGAACTTCTCTTTAAATTTGGAATAAAAAATTGTTTCAAGCAAGATTCAGGAAGACCAGTTTCTTATCGCCTCCCTGATCTCATAATTTAATAGCATTCTCCCTCATTCTTTCCATTTTATCCAGACTCATCCCTCAATTTTTCTTCCCCCAAAAAATGCAGGAACACTATTGCTTCAGGCTGCTTGCATTTGCTTATCACTTTAACCTAGATATATATATCCACATAGTTTGATCACCTTGTTTATTGTTCTTATTATTTACCTTCTACTCAGGAAGCTTTGTTAATTTGATTATTGTCTCCCAGAGTCCATATAGCATCCTGAACATTCCAGGTAGAACATACTTTGATAAGTGAAAAAGCCATATAAATCATCATTGCTCCTCTATGCACCAAAAGAGAATTATTTTTCATGGTTATGAATTGTAAGGATGGCATTTACATTCAGCAATCATTAATACCTAATGTGCCATAGTCCTAAACATATTCAATGTTATTAAGGCTATTATTAATATGACAAATGCATTTAAAGACTCAATGTACATTTAGGTTATTGTTTCCTTTAGTTGCAATTCCACCCTTTTGCAATTTACCTCTGAATTTTTATCTGCATATGAAAACTGAACACAATTTAAATGATTCCTGAAGAGAAAAAAAAAGAACCAATTACTTCAATGCCTATTTTAGGCATTGTTATTATAGACAGTGTTATTGCTCAAAAATTTTTCAAATAATTATCATTATTTTATATATTTATTAGTTTTCTTTCTATTATTTATTAATTGGGAACTAGCACATTTGCTATCACAGTTTCCAAACATTTCTTATCTTCATGGTCTTGAACATCCTCCTTCATCCCCTCCGTAATACAGTATTTCCCTCCCACTGAATCTCTAATTCTTTCTTTTTTTTTTTGCATCACTGCCTCTGGTGGTTGTGAGAGCTACCCAGCCTTGCTCCTGGAGAGCCGCTGCTGGATTTGAACCGCCAAGACAGTGGGCCGCAGTCTCCGCACTCAACTACTATGCCACCGGGGCTCAGCCCTGAATCCTGGATTCTACTTGCTATCTCCATAGGCCCATCTATCCTGAGTTTTATATACCAATAAACCCCAAAATATATAACATACCTTAAAGAGGGTGATTCCCAATGACCTGACTCCTCCAAGATACCCCTACTATGTACAATTAAAATTATAAAAACCAAAAATACAGAAAGTTTGGAAACCATATCATGTCCAAAGGAGAGTATTTTCAAAAACTAGCATTTAAAAAAATAAAATTTATATGCAAAAATTAATTTGGACAAAATATACATAATGTGACATGACTTATGTTTTAAGATTGTTTTGTTTTTAGGTTCAAATTCATTTTACCTAAAAATAGATATCATTTAAATAAAAAAAAAATGGGGCTGAGCATCGGTCATGTAAGTGGTTGAGTGCAGGACTGCGGCCCGTGAGCTTGCCGGTTCCTATCCAGCAGTGGCTCTCCAGGAGCAGCGCTGGGTAACTTCCACAACCACAAGAGGGCAGTGATGCTGCCCAAAGAATAAATAAATAATAAAATAAAAATAAACCAAAATGATAAATGACATACTAAATAATAGACCCTTATGTTAGTCCAGGTAAATTAGAGAAACATATTCATAGACACATGTATGGATATAACCCTCAGGCTTATATACAAAAGGAATGGAACACTGAGAAAGCATCCCAACCCAGTCCAGTTCAAAGTCATAAGTCCTATATTAGCCGATATGCCGGATACCACTCTATAAAGTCTCCTTCCAACTCACAAAGTCACAGGTCAGTGGGTGCAGAATCCTGGCGCTTGCAGGGATCTCCCCATGGCTCCTCACTTCCAAAGCTCAGGGTCCATCAACAGCATCCAGTGGTAGTTCTCCATGTGGTTTCTCCAGCTTCAGAGGTCTGGTTCCATCAGGGTAAGGCCATGTGGCTTCTCCTCTGGCTCTTCCATTTCCTTGGACACTGGGATCTTGTCTTGTCTGTAGTTTGTTGTCTCAGAGACTGACCCCCAACAACTTGGGAGATGGCTTCACATCTCCACAAGGGAAATATCATGAGATTTCCCAGAAGTCTCAGGAGAAAGCCATGCCCACACAGAAGACTCATTGGCTATTCAATGGCTATCTCCAGATTAACAGGCTAGACTCCACCCTTACATCTCAATCATAAAATTGACATATCAAATACATTTCCACCACAACCCTAATTTTGGCAATCAGATGTCATGCAAAGAAAGCCCCCTCCAAAAAAGATTTATGGATATATAAATCTTATATATGAAGTTATAAATATACATATATAGATTTGTAAATATAGTTAGGATTTATAAACATTTGAGAATGTATACTCTAAATGACACTCAAATAAGTGAACAAAATCCATGGGAAGGAAAAATTAATTTTCAAAAATGTCTGATAAGGGACTTGTAATACATATATATATGTGTGTGTGTATATATGTGTGCATATATATGTATATACACTCTAATAGCTAGGGGTGGGGTGGGGTGGGTGGGAGGATATAGCCAACCCATCACAAGATTGGCTATATAGTCCATCCTACATGGGCAAGAATAACAGAAATGTGGTGAAGGGAGACAACTGATATTGTAAGACCCAAAATAGCCACAATAATTTATAGCTGATCAAGGATTCACTAGGGTCAGAGGCTGAGGAGGGAGGGGAAAAAGAGCTTATACTAAGGGTTCAAGTATGAAGAAAATGCTTTTGAAATGTTGATGACAGCATATGTACAAATGTGCTTCATACAATTGAATGATGAATTGTCATAAGATTTGTAAGAGCCCCTTGAATAAAATGATTAATAGAATGTGGAAATATAAGTAATGTACCTGAAAAGTGAATTGATTAGTTTATTAGACATGTGTAAGAAAATATGCGAATAGGAAATAAACCACTGGTATAAAAGAAGGGAAATTTACAAAGTCCTGTGACTTTCTAACCATTGTTGTTTGAGCTTACTATTGCAGCTACTATGTTTTTTTAAAAACAACCAATTATTTCAATGCCTGTTTTAAGTGACAACCTTATCACTCCATCACATTGAGAGTTGACCTCCTTTTTGTTGATATTCTATCCACTATGTTATCCTTTTCTGTGAATTTGCCTCTCATCGTTATAAATCTGAAGTCTATAAAGTCCCTCCTATTGGATTCTATGGAGCATTCCGACAGTGCTACTTTCAAGAAAGATTCCCTTGTTTCGGGGGCAGTTTGTGGAAGTTTCAATATTATTCACTTGCACCATAATCCATATGCCTTACTTCTTCTGTATTTTCCATTCAGTTCATGTGAGCATGAAATTATTGAAATGCTATGAATTAGCATTTCACACCTGAATACTCAGAGTGACATCTCCTGGTAGGCTAGATGTGAACTCATATTGCAAGTGGTTTATGATTATCCTTCAATCCTGGGTGTGGTTCTTCTTCATTGCATCTAACATCTCATATTCCTCATACTGCATATGAACTGAATGTGCATAGTGAGAAGATGCACCACATTCACCTATTCCAAAACAAGATTTGATTTCCCCTCTGCTGCCTCTATAAGCATTGATTGTTGATTCAAATAAAATGAAATCCTTGAAATTTTAGTTCTTTTCTTCCATTATGAAGTTGTTTTCTGGTTTAATTGTGAAGATTGTGTTTTTCTTTACAATGAGCAACTGTCATAGTTATGTTATTCTGGGTGTACCATGAAATAAATTCATAGACACTCATGTGTATAAGAAAAATTTTGTATAAAGAGTAATTGTACATTAAGAAAACATTCTATCCCTGTGCAGCTCAAGTTCATAAGTCCAATAGTAGCCCATATGTCTGATACCAATCTATAAAGTCCTCTTCAGACTCAAGCAACACATGCAATGATGTCAAATGCAGGAAGATCACAGGAGAGTAGGTAGGAAATCTTATAGATCCAGTGGTGTTTTAAACATCTCAGCACTGACAGGAGGTCTTCACATGGCTCCCCAAGTTAGGGTACTAGGGTACTTCCTTATGTCTTATCAGCTGCAATGTCTACCTGGTAGTTAGCATGTATCCTACTTCCAGTGAGGTATTTATCTCCTTAGCAAGTACAAATGTGACCATCAAGCAACCACCTGCTTGACAGGCCAGATTCCACCTCTTCCCTCTGAATCCTCGAAATGATACTAGATTAATGTATCTACCACAATAGTGAAGTCTGTGGTTCAACTGTTGCATCAAGGCTGTGGTATGAGCAAGGGTATGGTATCTCATTCTCTTTTTACAGCTGATTGCTGTCTCTCAGAGCAGTATGGCAGCAATCACATTGTGTAAAGTTAAATCTTGGGAGTTACTAGCTATTCCTTAATTGACAAATCACAGAGAATTCTGACCAAGTCGAAATGAAAAAAGACCTACCACACCAATAATATTGAAAGCAGAGTTGTAAAATAATCTCCAAGAATTGATGTATAATCATTGAAATGTTTCTATATGTTGTCTTAGTACTGGTTGTAGTGCTCTTGCTTCTTTGTTCCTGAGCTCAGTTTATTTTTAAAAAGTTAGTACTTTATTTGAAATATAACTCACATATCATACTATTCAAAGGCTTGACTAGATTAAGAGAAGCTGTGCCTTCATCACTGCAATCAATTTGAGAACAATTTCCTCTTTCTTATACTCATTATTCTTCATTCCCAATTTTCCCCATCTTCCAGTACCATAAGCCTAAGGAAATGTGAATCCAGTTACTCTGCTGATTCACCAATCCTTCATTTAATAAAAAAGAAAAATGTACCTAAATGCATAAATAACAAAATAGTGCAGAGGAAAATCTCAATAGAAAAGAAAACAGAAAATACTAAAAACCAGAACAAAGTCAATGGGATAATAGATGACAAAGTGTTAAATGTTAACCTCCCTCTCTCAACATTAGCCCCTGGAAGTACTCTTATTTTGAATATGAATGCCAAAGTCATTCCTCTTGACTGTATCATCCCTGGCATTGTAAACAGTTTTATTTTCTGATGCAGAGCAGCCAATATTGGTTCCTTTAAGCTCTCTGATGCCTCACACATGGATCTTTTAGGATCTTCCATTTCCTTGTTGACAAATTCCAATTTTCCTACACTCATTCATACTTTGCACATTTCATGTTCTTCTTATTAATAGATGTTGGGAGGTGTTTATTCTCATTTGGTGTCATGCCCCATAAACAAGTGAAGGTCTTCAAAGCTTTGCTCTTTCTGAATCACTCAGTGGAGCTCGACTTTGAGGGGAAGACTCCTCTTCCCAGTGATACTGTGAGTGCCTTTTAACCTGAGATGTTTCTCTTCTATGGCTATAATTAATGATAGTCTCTGACAATTCATAAGGTTTTCAATGGCTGCTTCCTCGGAAGTGGAAAAACTTGTCCATTCCTCTAGTCTCTGCTTACACTCAAGTCTCTTCTGAGACCTGGGCTGACATTCCTGGCATCTGAGAACAAGTGAGTTTCTTCTACTATCATAACCACAATACACATAGTATAGTTTTAAATTATGACTCCCACAACAATCAAAAGCAGAAAATAACAATGGCTACTGCACATGTGAAAAAGGTTACAACACTCATATATTGGTGATAAGTTTGAAAAGTTGCACTGAGATCTTTTAAAAACATTATGAATATTCCCCCCAAATATTAGATAGTTCCTCTTTGAGCAAACATTTCCACTATCTATTACAAGTTGTCTTAACTTCCTAGTACTGCTTTTACAGAAAAGCCCATAAGTGACTGAGTTAGTGCACAGAGAGAGAAGACAGAGACAGAGAGATTTTCACAAATCAGGCTAATATAGGAATCAGGGTCCTGGATTTTTAACTGTCTGAAATGCTCTCTCTTAGACCCCGTTGTCTCTGGAAATACTTGCGTTCTTTGGCTCTCAGGCAGTTCTTCACATGTCATCCTCCATCATTTGCTTTTATCTGCCTCTGTGTCTGCTCCTAGTCTACCTTTTGATTAACTAGGGAAGGATTAGATGTAGAACTCACTCAAAACTCTTATGATTCACCAGCATAACAAAATAAAAACTCCTGAAATGAGTCGTATTTAAATGCATGAGGATTAAAATTTCAACACATCAGTTCAGTCCATGACACCAATATAAAGCAAAATGCATTTTTTCTAAAACATATGTATCAAATGTTTACAACAGAACTATTAAATAATAACCAAAATATGGGACCTCCATAAGATAAGCTATTATTCTTCCAAAAATATGAAATATTGACATGCACTAAATGAACAGATCCCTAAACATTATCTTTGATGAAAAAAATCAGGTCACAAATTATAATATTCTGTATGCCCCTTTTATAGGTCTAGAATAATGATAAAGAGCAGAATAAATGTTGCCAGAGCCAGGGAGGAAACAAGGATACAAAAGTGGTTGCTAATAGGTATGTTATTTTGGGCAATGTGTCTGGATAGATCAGAGAAACAGATAGATACTCTATGTGTATAAGAAAGAGCTTCCTAAACCAGAGCAATTCAATATTGAGAAAACATCCCAGCACAGACAAGATCAAGTTCACATGCCCGATGTTATCCAACATGTCTGATACCAATATGTACATCTCTCTTAAGCTTCACAAAACATTTGCAATGACATCAAATGCAGAAAGATCACAAGCCAGTGGATGGAAAGTTTTGGGGATCCAGTGGCGGTAGAGGCATCTCAGAATTGCCAGGGTTTCCACTTGGCTCCTTCAGCTCCAGAGCCCTAAAGGAATTCCAAGTGTCTTTTCAACAAGAATGTCTCAAAGGGAGTCTGTGAGTACGCCTCTTCCAGCAAGCTGTTTATCGCCTGAGCACCTCCAAATAAGGTCATCAAGCTGCAACCTCTTTAACAAGCTAAATTCACTCAAATTAGCAACATATTATGTAACTGTCACATGCAATGATAAAAACAATCTGAAAATGCATAATGGCAAGGATTGCATAATTTGATTGATAAACTAAAAATCACTGAATGAAACAAATAAGCTTCAAAGAGTTAAAGAAAAAAAGTCCCAGCTCTTTACATTTTATTGGCTTATAAACTTTTTGAAGCTCCTCAATATATTTTAAAAGCATGAATTATATGGTATGGGAATTGTATCTCAATAAAGCTGGTAAAATTAAATGTACACTATGGTAGGTAACTTTATAGTGTTTTTTACAGAGAGGTTCCTATTGTTTTCCTTTTAAATATGATTTCGGTGTGCAGATGACAAGAGGAGACTGTATGTTTCCTTGCTAATACATTTCAGTGGACAAAAATGGAGTCATTGAAACTCTAGAGCCGCACTCTGGGGCGAGGGTGGGTAAGAACCGCTGTCAGAGGCTGGGTCCGTTATGGAGGAGCAAAAGCAGTGAAGCTTATATACACCTAGACACAGGCAGATTTAGCTCCAGGAAATGATAGAAAGCTCCACGTCAGTGGGTCAGATTTCAGAGTGGAGACTTCTCGTCCATGTATTGAGGGATTGAGAAACCCAAGATTAGCCTAGCAGGCATCCATCCGCTGGCTGTCGACAGGTAAATTAGCAGGGTGCTGACTCCCAGGTTCAGAAGGCAAGGCAGCAGGCCGTCCGCTCAAATTCAAAGAACCGAAAGCAAGAGTGCCCACGTGTACTGTGGCAGTCATGTGCTTATGTTAATTTTATGATTGAAATGTAGGGGTGGAGTCTGGCCTGTTAATCAGGAGAAAGCCATTGAGTAGCTGATGAGGCCTCGGTGTGGGCATGGCTTTCACCTGAGACACCTGGGAAATCTCGCGGTATTTCCCTCGTGAAGATGAGAAACCATCTTCCCCAGTTGTTGGGAGTTAGTTTCAGAGACTATTAATCACAGACAAGACAAGCTGGCAGCGTTCGTGAAGCTGGAGGACCTGGCAGAGAAACCACACAGCTTTGCTCTGATGGAGCCAGACCTCTGAAGCTGAGGCAGCCACATGGAGACCTCTGCCAGCGATGAGTTGCTTCTGCTGTTGATGGGCCCTGAGCCCTGGAGGCGATGTGCCATGTGAGACCCCTGCTAGCGCCGAGATTCTGCACCCACTGACCTGTGACTTCATGAGTCGAAAGAAGACTTTGTAGACTGATTTCAGGCATATGTGTTAATACCAAACTTATGACTTTGAACTGGAATGGGCTGGGATGCTTTCTCCATGTCTCATTCCTTTTGTACATAAAGCCTCTCCTTAAACCTGCATGAGTGTCTCTGAAATTTGTTCCTCTAGTGTACCCGGACTGACTCACGTACTAAAATCAGACTGCATCCCTGGGAAGCTCTCTTATAAACTGATTGGCTGCTTATAGCAGATTCCATCTTGTGTACATGGCTACCTTGTAATTGCCAAACCACAAAAATCATCAACCAATCAAGTTGATGCACAACCTTAACCACCATAGCCTTATCTAAAAGATTGTTCTTCTTTCTTTGCCACATTCAGAAGAAAATGAGCCTTACCTCCCAGTTCTACATTTTATGTGTGGTAAATGTTGTCGGTTTTTTGCCCTGGAATTGCCCAATTACTTTTGATGATGGTGAGTACAACTGAATGCAGTGTTGCTGGTTATGGAGCAGCTGCTGGTAATCCAGAGGAGGTTGGCTGCTTTTCAGAAGTATATCACCAGGCTTTTCTTCATCGTGCATTTTAGTCTGGATGTTCCATTAAAACCACGTTCGCACTGTGACAAAACACATGTCTCCACTCCCTTAAAGCTGGTGGCTGCTCCTGAGGCGTAATGACCAGGAATTGACACTGGGTTTCTTGCATGCAATCAAGAATTCTTCCCCTGACCCACCAACTCCTCACACAGGAACCACATTTTGCCTTATATGAAGCTGTGTGTTGAATGTACTTGAATTCACCTACTATAGGTGATCAATCCCAAGGCTTAAACATATGTGAGGTGGTTCCACTTCTCTCTTGCTTACAAGAGCTACTTACAAAATCCAAAATCTCTTATGATGAGGGTTCTTACTATAAACCAAAGCAATGGAGCAAGCTAGAAATAAGCTACAATAAGATATACAATGAAAAGAATATAAAATAAGCACAAAGCTTAGAGAAGTCAATATATAAACAGGATATATGATGTGATGAACACAAAATCATGAATAAAAATTCATTCTTCATAACCTCTTTATCAGTGATTCTCAAACTTTCTAATGCCCAGACCCTTTATTAGAGTTCCTCATGTTGTGGCGTGACCCCCAACCATAAAATTATTTTCGTTGCTACTTCACAACTGTAATATTGCTACTGTTATGAATTGAGTGACTCCTGTAAAAGTGTGTTTCGACTTTCAAAAGGGTTGTGACCTAATGGTTGAGAAATGCTGCTCTGTAGAGATAAGCATAGTTGGAAGATCTGATTCATGGCCATGGAATTTTTGAGGATTGTTGATGAGTTTTCTAAGATACTGTCCAAGATTTAACTAGAGTTAATGTTGCATACTGCAAGGCAACAATGTTCTTGTTTATATAGCCCACAGAGATGGTTTCTAATTCCCTCTACTTTCCCATGAATTAATAAAGTAATTATATGGTATGAGATAAACAGCGCAGAATAAGATAAGCATAACATCCGGTGTAAAACCTATAAACCCATTGCCATCATACTCACAGAGCTCTTCCAGCATAGAAATACTCCACCTGGTTTCGAAGGCTTCAGTCTGTAGCAATAGTTTTTCCCTTCTGAAGGGCTAATGGTTTCAAACACCTGCTCTTTGGGAACCAACTTTTGACTATACAAGGATTCCTTATGAAAATGTAGAGCTTGGCTGAGCCCCGCTGGCGTAAGTGGTTGAGTGCGGGACTGCAGCCCGTGGGCTTGGTGGTTCAAATCCAGCGGCGGCTCTCAGGAGCGGCACTGAGTAGCGCCCACGACCACCAGAGGCAGTGATGACCCCCGCCCCCCCCCAAAAATGAAAATGTACAGCTAACAAAATTTGTTTTCATTGTTTTCCTCCTTTGGCTTCCTATGGATATAATATTTTGACAATATTAATATATCTTTGTAAAGTAACTTGGAAATAAGTTCGTCGATTTCCCAAATGTGCCAAGCTGACTATTTTTAAAGTGTCTTATTTAAGAATTTGGGGGTCCTACATAAATCCTATCACTTCCAATTTTGGTATTTGTCACTTCTTTGAAATCTTATGGTTAATGTATTGCATTATCAAAATCCTTAACCGCTATAAAAATATCCTTTGTATTTATAAAGTCTTATATGATTAAGAACACTTATATTTTAACTTGTTTTCTCATTTTTGTTCAAATGTACTTTCTTACATGATCATATAATTTGCATAACTGTCATTATTGTCTTATGCATTCTTACGTGAGAAAAAATTGCATTGCATTCTTTTTGTTATAGTATTTCATCCAAATAATTATGTAATAAAATATTACTGGAAAACTGCTTTTTTCCCCTGTTTTGAAGGCTTGGCACAATCTTTTTTACTTTACAATCATCCACTTTTTTTTCTTTTTACTTTTGATGGGAGCAATGGGTTCGTTATTGCCTCGATTTCATTTATTTGGGGGGGGGGCATCACTGCTCTTTGGTGGTGGGAGCAGCCCCACTGCTGGAATTGAACCTCAGTCCCAGTGGGCTGCAGTCCCACGCGCAATCACTACGCCACCGGGGCTCAGCCCGATTTGATTTAATTTTAATTGTTTGTTAAATATTTTTATATGAAACAGACACCAGAAAATTGTAGATTGTTTGTTTTCACTAAATGCCAGATTGTTCAGTTTGTGGGTGTGTGTTTCTCCTTAAAGAGTATTTGTTCTTGGAAATAGCATGAATCATATGATTTAGTTTCTATGTGATTGTTCTCAGTTGTTTTTTTAATCTGAATAAAATAGTGCATAGGAGATCAATATTGTGAAATGAATTTATTCTTAGTTGTGCTGCATAAATACAGTACACTCATTTATTCAGCAATTCCTCCATTCTGCAGCGATTCCTTAGAACTTCAGAACTCCTATTAGCACAGTGTGAAACTTCCCTTAATAACAAACTTTCCATCAGATCACACTTCACTGATTTTTAATTGGGGTGATTTTATCTCCCAGAGCACACGGTGAGTGTTGGGATGAGACTTATAGCCACAGTTGAAGAGGACATATGTGACTTGTAGCTAAGGGAGATCAGGTATGCCATTCAATTCCCTATGATGCATCATAGGACAGCCTCAATTGTCCACACTACCTAAGAGACACAGTTAGGGATATTTATTCTACTCCAATATCAGTAATGAAGGTATTGTTCATTTATGTGAAAATGGCTCATTTATGATGGTGATCTTAATATAAAATTATAAGACACTAATTACATAAATTTTTATGCTACTTTTTAATTCTTAGCAATAAGCAAAGCATGAACAAATTTATTTTTCTGAAGGAATTATTGTTGTTGGCTCCTTGAGAGTGCCTACGTAAGAGAATAAAATACTGCCAAGGCCTGCACCCTGCTCATCCTTTGATGCTTCTTGTTGAACACTTGTTACCTCAGTTGTTTAAAATTTAACATACTCAGGATCCCCGACTGCATGAATGCCAGGACTCTGTCCATTGCTTTCTCTGTCTTGATCATTCTTATCTTCAGGCCCTAAAATGATGCATAGCAATCAATATGCACACGGCAGATATACACTGAATGAGGGAACCGACATTAGGTAAGTCACTAGCCTGCTTTAGGCAATTTCAGTTCATTATAGATTCCAGGATCATTTTTGTACTTGTGTCCTCGTTGCATATAATTGCTTCCTGAGCCTCTCCTCTCTGCCATTTCCTGCATCATTCTGAATTTCTGAGTGAGCTTCTCTCTTTATCATTAGACTAGAGTACCTTTCTTTGCAAAATTTGGTATCGAAAGTTAAGATGAGGGGGGAAAATCAATATTATTTTAAAATCTTTTCATTTACCCCCCAAAATGTAACTTCAATCATGATCCTAGAGCATATAGCATTGCATCACAAAATTTAGGAATAACTTAAAAGCAAATAACATATTTTATGACTGTTAATGAAGAGTTCAGGAACACTATAATTTTATAATATTATATTTGGCACAAGTGAAAATATATATATATATATATATATATTCATAGAAATCAAGTATGAATATGCTGTGACCAGTGTTCCTGACAAGACTTCATGGCATAATCCTCAATTAATTGCAATTGTCCATATTTTAAAATGATTCTTTATTTTGTAGTGCTGAGGCATGGTCTTCACAGTAAAGTACTTGGTTGAAGGGAGGGCAAAATTAATCCTGCAGAAGTTAACCTTTTTTTTGTAATCTCCAATGACCTTGAATTCTCAATTTTCACAATATCACTATTAAAATAGCTATTTCAGTTGACCATTGCTTTCACTTGAAAGGTCAGTTGACTAAGGTTAACTAGTATGGAAATCCTTTAAGGATCTATTTGCAGGACCTGCCCCACAAACACCCCCCCCCCCGCCTCCTTGTAGATAGCCAGATGAAGGTATGAAACAGATTTGCCTCCTGTCTCTCAGTGTAGTTTATTTTCCCTCCCATTACCCTGGTGCACACGACGAAGGGATTAATCATCCCCTCTCTCTCATAGGCTCACAGCTTCAGGGTCTCTCCATGGAGAATTCTTCCTCTCTCCTATAACATTCATAAGATGACATTAGCATTGTCAATATTTTCAGACTTTTATAACTTGCGTTTCTGCAATGCATTGCCTGAAAGGTGGTCTAAAATATTTCCTCCCTTGTTGTTAAGATTTTAAGTCGCTTCTCCACATACTCTGCACCTCACTTCTCTCCCTCCTTCCCCCTCTGACCCTGAAACTATGGCCTTAACTTGTCTGGAAGCCTGTCTTTCAAATTAACCCTCTTTACTGTGTTCTTGGTGTGACCTTTTTTCTACTTCAGTGGACCAGGAAAACATCTCTGCCTATATCACCTCTAAATGCTTTGTGCAAACAAATCCCATTATGTAGAACTTCGGATATCACTCTCTAGCATCCAAATATCACTCTCTAGCATCCAAATATGCAAATTAGCCTCAAGAATTAGAAGTAGGAAGACATCATTTTTACTTTGATTTACATATTTTTTATACCGAGTAACCTTTCCCTCCCTATCCTTTTTGTTCATCACCACACAGAAACTGACATCCCAGACAACTTGCTATTCATAAATATTCTCATGATACCCTGCCCAAACAAGAACTAACTATCTCGTAGGTCGTGCGGAACTGCTTGTTTTCTCAATAATGAAAGATTCCTGCTCATCTGTCCATCTGGTCACAACACCCTCTCATGATTAGGAACAGCATTTATGAAACAGCTGCTCAGATTCAAGAGCTCTGACTCTAAAATAGAACAAAGCTGTACAATCTGAGAAAAAATCCTTTGACTTTGCATTTTAGGAATATTTTCTAGTGAATAATATTAACAAAGAAAAAACAAGCTAGCAATATTTAGATTATCTTAACTTTTTTATCTTTTTAAAAATATATATATCTTAAATTTTGGTAACCAGTTTATAAGTTTCATGTAAATAACTCAGACTTTAGGGATGAACATCTTAAATCCTCAGGGTAGAAAATAATAATGGTTTCAGTGGCAGTTCCCACAGTACTGAAGAAATGATATCAGGGAAAACAATTAAATTTGACCTATCTGCTATGATTTCTTAATTTACAAGCAATATAGAAATAAATTTAAATTCTATTTAAACTTCTGTATGTTTCTGTTTCTGTATGTTACTATTTCAGTATGTTAAAGAGTTTTCTATTAACTATTCTAACAAGAAGCACTTGTTTCAGAGGAAAAATGCAAGTAAAATAAAACAAAAATCTGTTAGAGTAAACACTGTTGAACTCCTCTGGTTTCCCTATTTCCAAAAGGCAAGTGTCACACATGTCTGTTCTCTCCATACTCCATTGCATATTCTGCCACTAAGTGTTTCTCTGACGCTACTCCATATTTTTGTTTGACTTCATAATTTACTGCAATGGCCTCACAAAATTCACAGTCAACCCCCACAATGGTCGTAAGGTGCTGTCCAGTCTGTTCACTCTGTGACCTCATGTGCAACAGAACACTATCATGCCCAAGCTGCATGGTTGTGCCTGTGTTTGAGTCCGTTGTGGCAACCATTGGTCAATCTACTTATTAAGGGCCTTCCTCTTTTTTGTTGTTGCTGCCCCTCTATGTTACTAAGCTTAATGTCCTCCGGGGACACCTCTCCCCTGACAACATATTCAAAGGACATGAGATGACTTCTCACCATCCTTGCTTCAATGGAGCATTCTGGCTCTGTTTCTTCCAGGACAGATGTATTTACTCTTCTGAAATCCAAGGTACTTTCAGCATTCTTCACCACCATGACAATTGAAGTGTATGGATTCTCCTTCAGTCTGCCATATTCAGTGTCCTACTTTTATATGCATATCAGTTAATCAAAAATACCATGGCTTAGGTCAGATCCATCTTCATCCTTTAAGTAATATCCTTCTGTGTAAACACCCTAGAGAGGTCTTGTGCAGCAGGTTTATTCGATGCAATGTGTCTTTTGTTCTCTTGACTACTGGTTCCATGTGCATTGATTGTGGATCTAACCTTGACAGTTTGAATATTTTCTTCACCTACAAGATGTTAACTCTTAGTCCTGGTGTGAGGAATTTGCTTCTCTTTACATTGAGCTATGATTCATATGGAAGGCTGTGTTCATGACCTCCTCACTTACAACAGGCAAGGTGGTGTCATCTGCCGTTCAAAAGCTGTTAATACATTTGTTCTGATCCAGAAGACACATTATTTTTCATATCATCCAGTTTCCCTGATTATTTGCTCAGCATACAGTTTGATTAAGTATGGTAAGCATATCCAAGCCTTTGCATATGCAGAAGTTTATTTGTATAGGCAAAATGTTATTTGCATCTGATATTAATGCTATTAGTCTATCATTTGAGTATTCCATATGATCACTTTTCTTTGGGGTAGGTACATGCGGATCTCTTTCAGGGAGTTGGCCAAATAGCTATTTTTCAAATTTCCTAACATAGATGGGTGAATATTTCCAGTGCTTGATAAGCTTCTTAAAATCTTTCAATTTTTATTCCTTCAATTCCTGCATGCTTAATTTTCTTTGGGGCTAATGCTTTCAGTGGATCCTGAATTTCTTCTGAGTGAATTTCTTCTGAGGTATCATTGGTTCTTCTTCATGCTACTTCTTGAAGCATTGGAATGTCGACTAGTTCTTTTGGGTAGAGGCATCTTCTTTTCATTGTTCCTACATCATTCAATATTTTACCCACAGAATCATTCAATAGTCTATTTCAAGGTTTGAATTTTTATTTGATTTATTTCAGCTTAACATATGCAGAGTATGATTTCCTTTTGATTTTCTAACTCTAGATTTTTGCCCATTTCATTGTAATATTTTACTTTATCTTCTTGAGATGACCTTTATAATATTTTGTTTAACTCTTCGATGTCATGCTTTTTTCCAATTGCCTTAGCTACTCTGCAATAATGAACAAGTTTGTCTTTTTTGACATCTACTTTGATGTATTTCCTATTTTCTTAGTGACCTTTTGCTTTCTTGATGAATAATGACCTTTATGTCATTCCATAACACCTCTTTGTATTCTGTTATTGGTGTTCAATGCAGTAAGTATATCCTAGAGATGCTCTTGAAATTCAATGGAATACAGAAAAGGTCGTATTTTGGCTGTCATGGATCTATTTTAATTCTCTTCATCTTTAGCCTGAGCTTACACAGTAGCATTTGATGTGTGTTGCACACTTGGCAACTGACCTGATTTTAACTATTGGTATTTAGCTCTCCATCTTCTCTTCCTACGGACATAGTCAATGCATCCTCTGTGTATCCCATCAGAGTGAAAAAAATATTTGCTATGAACAATATAACTGAAAAATTATATCATGGAATCTCCATCCTTATTTTTATTACCAAGACCACATTAAGTACTTTTGCTTTCTAATTTTTTCTAACTTTTACATTCCAATCATCAAGAATTATCAATGCATCCTGATTGCATGTTTGATTGATTTTAGGCTGAAGAAGTTGGCAGAGTTCTTCAATATTTGCATCACTAGCTTTTGTGATTGTTGCATAAATTTGAGTGAAAGTTGTATTAAAATTTGATAGATATTGTTGCACAGGCAGCATTGCATTTCAATTAAGATCTTGAAATATCCTTTTTGATGATGAATGTCATACCATTTCTAGAATCTTTCATTCCTGGCATAATAAACTAATAAACAACATGTTTTTCTGATTCAAAATGGCTAGTAAAAGTTGATATCACCTCATAAGCACCTAGGCCATTTTTCTTTATGTACTCTATTTACTTCTTTTACATTCTCCAGATTTTCTAGATTCATACTCTATGCATTCCATGCTCTGATTACTAATTGATGTTTGCAGTGGTTTCTTCTACTTTTGAGTTTTTCTCCAGTGGCAAATGAAGGTCCTGTAGTTTTTATGCCAGCAGTCATTACTTCCTCTTTGTCATTATGGTCGACTCTACTTTGAGAAGGTAACTCTTCCTCATTCATATGTTGGAAGACGTCATCTGGTGGTCTCTCCAATAATTTTCAGGTTCTATCGATTTAAGCTTTAGTACATGAAAATGTGTCTATGTTATTCACAAGGATTTGGGTGGCTAATTCCTCCAAATTGAGCAGCCTATCCCTTCTCTGTAATTGATCTCAGTCTGAAAACTCTTCTGAAATCTGTTCACTTTTGGTGACCCTACTGGTATTTGAGATAACCATTACATTCTTTGCTGTAGTACAGTAATACACAAGCCATCACAGTTTGATAAACTGATAAACTCACTTAAGTGCGTTTCTTATGAAGTCAATAAATTAACACAAGTCAAGCTCAACAAACCAAAAGGGTAGAGTCGTTGGTTTCCATGCCCAGTAACCCAAGTTTTCCTCTCTGGTTCTCTGTCTCTCAACAATATGGCCTCTTGATCTTTGTCTCCATGAGCTAGAAATTTAGCCCACCAGTGACTTTGCACCTCAGTTCAACAGTCTTGGCCCAGTGAGGAGGAGGAGCTCCATAGTTTTAATACTGTTCCTCTGAGTCTCCATGCCACAGTTCCCAAAGTGTCTGGTCTTGGTGGCTTCTGTCACTTTTGACAGCGATCTTGAACAGGCCCTTTGAAGGCCCTTCATGTTTCCTTCTGCTACTGCTTCAAAAATGGCTCCTTGTTAGGAGATGATACTCAGAACTGACCAATCAAATCTCATTGTGTTATGCATTATTATTTACATAACCCCACCCCAGTTTTCAATGTGAGTTACAGAGACTTCAGTAGGAGTGTCATATTAACAAATTTCACTTCACCACATTTGTCCCTTTTTTAAAGCGTATTTTTCCAGAAGAGACTAAAATATTTTTACAGTTCAATTAAAATTTAAAAACCTCAAATCTAACACTAGTCCATTGTTTAACAGGGACTGATTCAATTTGAAACAGAGCAATTTCACTTAGTGCCTTCCTTTGCCTTTGTCATTGGTGCATAGCCTAAATCTAGCAGAGACTGCAGGCTTAACTCAGTGAGATTGTATGAAATTACCATACCAGCGAATAAAGAACATGTGGAGGCTGTAACTTACCTCCTCCAGAAACACAAGGGGAATGCACAATTTATGAATCAATACCAGTCCCAGGTCTATTCCCACAAGGCAAAAGTCCTACAGTTAGACATTCACCCACCTCCTTGGCCATATTCATCAATTGTCCCTAACACGGCATTCTAACTCTCTGCTGGGTTTGACTGTGTGTTTCAATGTTCACAGAGCCATAGATAATGCTCACTAGAGTGGGAAATTATCAGTGAAGTTAACAAGCTAAAACCAGTCAGGAACCGAAAATAGTAAGCATAGAATTTCATTGTCCACACGCTCATATCAACCATGCCAGGAAACAAGTCTCTCATTGGTCCTCAGCTTCTCAAACATTGCCCCTTGGACCCCAACCTACTCAGGCAAGTGTTGGAATGCTTCTTTAATGCTGATAAATGTCTAAAGGACACCTCATTCTGCAAGCCACTGTTCTGCCTAAAGACATCCAGCTAGACTTTCTCACTGAACCCATTTCTTTGTTCCATGTTGGCCTGATACTCCCACTACCCCATGCAGAGATCTCAAACAGGTTCAGTTTTCTTTTTTCTCTATCCAAGATATTAGTGGCCAAGATGTTCTCAATTGTTCACAACTCTGAAGTGTCTCATTTTATAATCAAAGTAAAGGCGTAACTGACCAATCTTTTCATTAGAATCCTTTATAGCTTATCTGCATGTCCCCAACCAGTCATTTGGTGGAAGCTACAAAGACTAGGGAAGGATGAAATCAAGTAATTTCCCTCACCACAAGTTGCTTCAAAGAGTTCATGGAAAGATTGCATTGTCTGTCAATTCCATCATCCATAAAATCTTGAAACCCTTTTGTATAATCAACAATAACAATAACTTTAATTCATTGATCATCTACCATATGCAAGAATTTTTCCAAATAAATCTTAGTGACTTCCTGTCTTTCTCTGCAACTGTGCTGATATAAGCCTTTGAACAATGTGTTCACATATTTTGCTATTCATTTTATAGACACTATTATTCCAATTCAGTTAAACCAGACTCCCTACTGTTTCTGAAAGCATGCTCATTCTAAATAGTTTGCCAGTTTCCTTCCAAATTTGGATTTAGAGTACTTATATTCTTGCCCACAGCTATGCTATCATTCAGAGTCCAGTCTTGTCTGATCCAATTTGAAAAGTCATGCTCATAGATTTCTCATAGATTTCTTCATACTCCTCAAGAAGGTAGAACTTGTACTATGCTATTCATCCCTTAATAATCTACTATTGAATACCATTGACAGTCTCACTTTGCTATTATTTTTTGACTTGCATCCATACATTTTACTGGAATAAGTTTGCTTTACTGAGTCTTTATTCATATGTATTTTTCACAATATTTAGTAGAGTACTAACTACCTAGAAACATCCAAACACATATTAATTGCTATACTGAAATACAAGAGAAGCTACATGAGATTCAACATTTTGCTAATGTAACACAGAAGACAGAACACAAATTTTATATGAGAGAAGCCTATTTCAACTACTAATTCAGTCCTACACCCAGTCTAATCAACTAGTAATTCAGTCCTAATTTCAGTCCTAACACAACAACTTTTGACCATGTGCAAGTAATTTAAATTTCAGAAGGTAGAATTTTCAACTAAATACAAATCATAAATAGTTTCAGTAATTCTGGTTAGTATAATGAGTAAGCATAATGTGAAAGAAAATAATATAAATCCTGGTTATGCCACATATTTTCTCTGCAATTGTAAGCAATATCATTGGACTGCTAACTGCAAGGTAAGGAGTTCGAACCCACCAGCTGCTTTGTGGGATATAGATGAGGCTAGCAGCTTGTGTTAATCGAGGTAGACTAAAGAAACAAATCCATAGACACGCATTTAGCAGTTCAATGCCAGTGGGTGCAGAATCCCGGCTCTGGCAGGGGTCCCCTCATGACTCCTTGTTTCCAGGCCTCAGGGTCTATCAGCTGTATCCATTGGTGATAGAAACATCTCAGCACTGGCAGGGGTCTCTCTGTGGCTTTTCTGGCTTCAGAGGTCTGGATCTAGCAATTCCCAACAACTGGAGAAATGGTCTCTCATCTCCACCAGGGAAATACCGCGAGACTTCCCAGAATTCTCAGGAGAAAGTCATGCCCACACAGAGGCCTCATTGGCTACTCATTAGCTATCTCCAGATTGACAGGCTCGACTCCACCCCTACTTCCCAATCACAAAATTGGCATCAAGTACATGACGCCATACAGATCCTATAAAATATTATAGCAATGGAAACCCAATAGAGTGTCATTGAGTCAGGACAACTCAGTGGCAGTGGTTTGGCTTGATTTTAATAAACCTCTGTTTCCTTTAGGTTCTTGGCAAACATAAATTTCATTAATAATAACATCTAATATATAGACTTACTAAAAACTAAATGAGCTGAATTTAAAATACTTATAACTATGCTAACAAATGGTAGAAACATACAATTAGCAAATGATTGCAATATACAATTCTTCCTAAAATTACTATTCATACTATTAAATATTAGTATTTATATAAATACTATTATTAATAGTGATATATTAATATATGTACAAGTTCCAACAAGATGCCTAGATTTTAGCAGCTGCTTGATCCATAACTGTTAATATTATACTCTGTTATCTAAGATGTTGACTCTTTTGTAATCCATGAAAGGTTAATTAAAATATTTGGTACCTAAATATATTTCATTATTATTTATTTATTTCATTAACTTTAGTTGATAGCATCAAGTAAATCATTATATATCCACATTTAATATCATTATTTAAAAACTGGCTCTTGTTATACACATTCTGTCAAGAGCAATTATATCTCTGGGATAATTAAATAAAATTCAGACAAAAAGTGATTAGCATTAAATATGTGATAACAAAGCCACAGTTTGTTAGAGGGAAAATAAAACTGTCATGAAAAGAAGGATTATAATACCTTTGATTTGTGTTAACCCTTGTTATCAGACAGGGAAAGGACACACCCACAGATTTAGCAATGAGTCAATTCCACAGACAGTATCCTTGTGATGACTCAAGTGCCGTATTTTCATTCTATTGTACTATCTATTGTCAGATATACTGCTAACTCAATATTATTTACATTTAAAACATGGCTTTATTATTGATGAATTGCAAGATATTTTATTCTAATGACCTTTCATTATTAACAACAGAATCTTCTGCCAAAATTTTTCAGTTGGTGTCAGGTGTCATGGGGTCAGTCCTGACTCACAGTGACTTCATGTACAGCAGAAACGATGCTGCCCGGTCCTGGGAGTTTCCCACACTGGATTTATGTTTGATCCACAGGAGCAGCCCGTCTTTTTGAGGGCCTTCCTCTATCACACTGGCGCCCTGCTCCACCTAGCCTGGTGCCCTTCTCCAGGACCTGTTCTTTCTTGAGCAAAACATGTGCAAAATATGGGAGACAACCTGTCACCTTGCTTGTTTCAAAGGAGAATTCTGGCTGTATTTCTGGACAATATTATTTAGTATTCTAAATAATGCTTCAATAGACCTAGTCAAGAATAGTTTATGTATATTACTATTCAATGCAATAAAGAAAAAATTCCTCAAAGCCCAGTTTAATTTTTCTATTATACTTCAAACTGAGTTCAATGAAACAAGTGAGTATAATTTCAGACCTCCAAACAGTCTCCACATTATGAATGAACTTCATTCCTAACTCTATCTGGAGGTTAAATATGTCTCTATGCAGGAGCTGTTACTGTACCTATGATTTGTACCTAAAATGAAACATTTACTTAAGTATGTTACTTTCTATATACTCTCCAAAACATTAAACAAACATTTCTAAATACACTCAAACATCGTTGTCATAATAATTCAGAAATATATAAGTAGTATTTAGATGTGTGACACAAAGTAGCTCCCACTTATTAACTAGTAGAGGTGGATTTATAGTATGATAGGTTTTAAGGGGATTAGTTTTTAACTCTTTATTGTTTGTAAATTGCACTTCCCTTAGTTTATTTTGGGCTGCTTATTCAGTGTTTTCAAAAGAAAAGTCCCTTGATTTTTTTGTATTTAATATACAATATTATATTTATATAATATTCCTTTGATAAACAAGATCATATGTGAACTTACTTAATCATACTATCTATTAAAGATTTGATATGCTACTCCCACACACCAGCTCCTTTCCTGGATTTTTCAATTTCATGAGGAAATAGAAGGGTAACCCTCCCATGTTTGTAAGTAGAATTTGTATTGCTTTTCTGTGCCTGGCTCTACAGCTGATCTCAAAAGTCTTATGTTTATTTGTAAAATACCTTTAATCCCCATAGAGATAGCAAAACTACAACTCTATCTAGTTTTCTTAGATATGAGGCATTCAAGTTCTCTATTTCTATACCCAATTCTGTTATAAATATCTTTACAGGGAAAGCTTACCAAAATTTCCAAGTAAATATGTCATTATCTGGTACTCATGCATTATAGACTTAAAAAAATTGTTGTAGATATAACACATTCCCTTATCTAATATTCAGGGAGAGAACATAGTCACTCTATGAGTCCCATAGAGTCAGCCCATGCAAGATCCAGAGTTGAATTTAAGAGGCTACATACAAGCAAGGCATTTGTGATTAGGTATTTTACAATTAATTTAGTGTAGCCATGCTAATTTAAGTCCACATTAATATTCCTTTTCAAACATGCCCAAAATGTAATTGCGGTGTTCACAAGACAAATAATAGGAATGGCTCACCCCATTTATTACTCTACAAAAGAATTAGCAAGGTGGCCAATTAAAGGATGCATTTAAATATAGTTATTATATTGTTTATCATGCAGAACTAACTCAAGGAAGGTTAAAGGTATTATTAAAAACATTAATTTAATTCCCTCCATAAATGACATAAAATTATCATAAAACATAATAAATGGTCATGACAGAGCACCTTAATGAAGTCTGCATATAATTAGGGGGTTATCATGATAATTTGCCATTAGTAAATGTGAAGTTATATCATACATTTTCTTATATCCAAAATTGTAAGTGGTTTAAAATTGATTGATAGCGGTCTGAAAGGAAAAATATACATAAAATATAATATACATACACGCAAAATTTAATAACATTATTATATGAACACTACTTAGCAGTCTCCTTACCTTTGTGACCGATTTTATTCTAAATATAAGAAACATCAAACGCTTATCAGATCTAATATTAACACTGAGACAATTCTGCTGACTTGGCCTATAAAGCAGAATCATAACAAAAGCAAGCAAAGGGAGAAGATTGAAATCATGATAAGTAAAGAGGGGCACAATTTTATTTCAATACTATGCTTCAACTCTGTCCACTCAATCTACAATAATGGCATTCGATAAGAATTGAATCTATAACTCGACATGCAACATATAATATGTAATCAATAATATATGTACAGTAATATAAAATACAATATGCCTACAAGGCGCTGTGTTCATCAGAACTTTTCTAATTTTGTTTTCAGTAGGAATTTATTTTTTCTATAGAAATATATCTAAATATTTATATGTGTTCAGCAACATAAATACAAACTTGTGCACTTATTTTTAGGTGTTACCTCATGGCAATACATTTTTAGCTACCCCCACAAAAAGAAATTCTTATAATATGGTGCCAGGTCATTTTATCTCACTCGTGAGTCATTATGGATTTGTTCTAGGTTTCTATACTTCTTTCTTGTTTCTTGTTTCTTTCTGACGTATTTTATTATTATCTTTAGTCTTCTAGCTCTCATTCTCTCTTGCTCTTCCTATATGTATACATTCACATATGCGCACATACACATACTCTTTGTGTGCTGGGCATGCTTCCCAGTTTATGAAGCAGAAGAGGTGGTTGTATAGAGACAAAAATTGATATAATAGTTTATCACAGAGGGGAAGAGTTCTGAGGGGAATTGGAGAGCTAATCATATATATGAGAGTGGGGAGGATGCACTAGAATGGACGGTGCTGATGTACATACAACTCTTTGCAAATATAACCGAACTATGGAAGTGCATGATGTGCGACTTATGTCTCTATAAAAATAGTGGAGAAAACAAAATAAACAAAACCTTGCCTAGTTCTGCTCCATCTTCATAAACCTTGCTCTTCTTCAACCCATGGTTGCAACTACTGTGGCGTTTTCCTTCTTGATCATCGACTCCTTTTTGACACTGACCTGGCATTTTACCAAAGGAACACTATGTTCTTCTTCAGGATAAGAGGCCTGCTCATAGAATGGTGGAGCAGTCAGCGGTGAGCTCAATGGTCAGTGGTTTGATCTCAAGTAACATGTATAAAAATATTGTATGCCATATAATGTCAATAAAATAATTAACTTAAATAGAAAAGTAAGCTGCCTTTAAAATGCATGCTGATGTTTTTATTTGAAGGTTCCATACATTGTTTCAATATCTTAGGATATCACTCTAAATTCTCAAATTTTAAAATAACAGCTGAACTATTAGATGCCCAGGAATTTAAGGATAAAACATTTATCTAAATTTTATCACTTTCCTTTCACATGTTAGAACCAGAAGTTTTACTAGAGGCATAAAAGAATTTATAAGGCATATATAAATACATGGTATTTAATTTTTTATATATGCCACCATTCTCTAAGCTCAGGAGTAATAATTGATTGTGGAAAGACCCTTCACATTATACTCTGGTGTGATGAATTGCTAAAACTGCAGGATTTCTATCTCTAACCATCTAAGAACTATTGAATCATGAGATAGCATTTCGGAAAACCCTTAAACCAGCACCATATAAGCGAGTCCCTAGTATTTATTGTGTGGACTCCTAATATTGCTTTAAAAAATGCATTACACTATCTGGAGATCACCTCATTAAAAGTATCCAATCAAAGATGGGTTCTGCTGATGACAATGAGTACAAGAAAGATGTGAATGTTCTAAAACTGTGGAGGTTATTGTACAATTATCTTTAATATGATTGAACTATTGCATTTTGTGATATGTAAAATACATGCCAATAAAATGCAAAACATAAAGTTTGGGTTATTCCTAGACATGTTGTCAAGGGAGAAAAAAATGATCTTATTCCAAATATTAAAGAGGTGTATAAAGCCTTATCCTTTCTCCCTCTTCTATAGAAACATCTCCTAACTATTGTAAAGTGCGACTAGTTTTAGTGGCAGTACATTTGAATGGAGTTGCAATCGTTTAATTGAAATGTGCTCTGATCCTATGCAAATACTGAAGTCTTGTGCAAGCCTCCAGGTAATGATTTATAGTATGGGACAAATAAGATCTAACGCTCTGTAAATAAAATCATCTTAAGTTGTTGCATGAGAACTTTACACCAAAAAAACACCAAAACCCACAACCCACCTCTAGGGAGATTCAAAGGTGTTCCAGGAAAGAAAGACTTTATGTACCAATCTGTACCTTTCAACCTTGTCTTACAAGAGAAAAACCTGGTGACTTGGTGGCTTATGCACTGGACTTCTCTCACAAGATCACGATTTCAAACCAGCAACAAAACTGGAAAAAAATGAAAACCTGAAGGAGCAGACTCACTCTTTTTTACAGTTTCTCTAAGTGTAAATTGACTTGATGTCACTGAGTTTGGTTTTATGGATTATCTCCTTAAGGCTTATTGCCATATCATATCATATTATATTATATCATATCATATCATATCATATCATATCATATCATAGTGTGTACCTCACGGGTATGTGCTTTTTTTCTTCATCATGAGAATAAAAACAAACAAATAAGAGCATTTAACTATGATTATTACACTTGTGATATAAATATTAAATCCAAATTCTATTATTGATATTGCATTTTAAAAATAGTATTTTACTTAACTGAAGATACAGGTACATCTTTTTTTTCAGGTATATTCTTTAAGAATTAAAAATAACTGCATTTTATATATTACAACACAGTAATACTTTCCATAGTTAGAGAAAAGAAAGGTGGAAGCATAATTGAAAACATAAATAAGCAACATAAAGTATAAGGAGGCTTCAAAATATGTGTGAATAAGGTAGAGTTAAAAGACAATGGAATTTTTAAAAAGACAATGGAATATGTGAATTTTTTGAAGTTTCCTTGTGTATGTGAACTTCAGGTTTTTTAGATAAATGAATATTGATAAAAATTAATTTACACTTTCAAGTCCAGACAAATCATATCACAACACCCCAGTCTTAGACTACTATGGTGTAGTGTATGACTTATAATTCAGAATATTTATACCAGAAATATATCTTCCAATAAACTTATTCTACACATAACCTTCTGTATGTTCATTCTATTCAAGCATAATTTAGTTGCACAATTAATACATTTTTAAGATAAATCAATTTATTACTAACTATTTTAGTCTGGATAGGCTAGAGGAACAAATTTCATAGACATGCATATAGATATAAGGAAAAGGCTTATATAGAAGAGGAACAGGACATTGAAAAAACATCCCAGCCCAGTCCAGATCAAAGTCATAGGTCTGATATTAACCCATATGCCCGAAATCAGTCTATAAAGTCTCCTTCCAACTCATGAAGTCATAGGTCAGTGGGTACAGAATCCCGGTGCTGGCAGGGGTCTCCACATGGCTCCTCGCTTCCAGGGCCTTCAACAGCATCCCGGGGTGGCAGAAGCAACTCATCGCTGCCAGAGGTCTCCATGTGACCACCCCAGCTTCAGAGGTCTGGCTCCATCAGGGCAAAGCCGTGTGGTCTCTCTGATGGCTCCTCCAGCTGCTCAGATGCTGCCATCTTGTCTTGTCCATCATTAACCATCTCTGAGACTAACTCCCAACAACTGGGGAGATAGCTTCTCATCTTCAAGCGAGAAATAACATGAGATCTCCCAGACATATCAGGAGAAAGCCAGGCCCACACAGAGGTCTCATTGGCTACTCAATGGCTATCTCCAGATTAACAGGCTAGATTCTACCCCTACATCTCAATCATGAAATTAACATAAGCACACGACTGCCACACTAACATAGATTTTAAATCTTCCTATAATGTAGTAGAGGAAAATCTTATTCTGCCAAGGGCTAGTTAGATATTTATATCATCATTTCCAAGACATACAATATTAGCAACTTAAAAATAGGCCTGCTGTATTTGGTTAAACTCTTAAATAACTCATTTTTAATATGATACCTAGAACTGCTTCTCTTTGGTGAATCATGTGATGTTACCGGATACTAATAATGTTGATACTCCCAACTACTTTTACATTAGTTTACATTGGTCAGGTTTGCATTGGTCAGTCTAGAGCACAGTTGACCCTTAGAAAAGACAATGCCCACAGTAGCAATTGTCCCAAACACAGATGCTGTGCTACGGTGAGATGATGAGAGCAACAAGTCCAGAGACACATATCTGTATAAAAGAGAGTTTTTATCAAGACGTAATTATATATAGAGAAAACATCTTAGCCCAGTCCAACTCAAACCCCTAAGCATGATACGAATCCCTAATTCCCTCTTCAGACTCAAGCAGCCGCAGGCAATGAAGCAGAATGCAGGAATCACATAGGCGACGTGAGTGCAAAGTCTTGTGGGTCCAATGGTAGTGGATATATCTCCAGGCCTCCGGAAGCCACCAGCGTCTGTTCCCAGGAAGGTGAAGGCAGAGACAGAGGGGACCCCAGCACGCCCTGGGCCACATGCACAGAGTCACCAACAGGGTGTACCCTGATTGACAGTCCACACTCTACTCCTAACTTTTTTATATATCAAATTGACCTGAAATTCTGTAACTACCAGCGATGTATATTTAAGTGCATGCACATCTCCTCCAAGTGAGAAATTCATCATGGTTTAAGTAATGTTCTAGAACTCAAGCAGAAGGACATGTTCTACCTAGCTTTAGGCTCCTCATTGCTTAGCAGCTGAATGATTGCATGCTGTCCTATACACCGTCAGGCACATGAACTGGTATGTTCCACGCTGAATGGTGTAGCAAAAATATTCAATTGCATTTGTTTACTTCTCGTGTCCTTGATTCTCTCATTGACGGCCACAATTAGTGTCCCACATTCACTAGCATATCCACTGTAGGCTTTGTCTTTTCAAAGTGGGGAAATGATATTCCTCTGGAGCTACACTTTCCATCACCTTAATTTCGCTTCACATTATTGGAAGTCTGAGAGCAGAGACTAGAGATGGAGGTTGAGGCCTAGAGCTTGATTTTGGGCTCTGAGAGGTACTTAGTTATGTGTGCCATGAATCCCACAACCACTTGCTATCACTGACTTCCCCGGCAGGCTTTCCTTTTACACCCCAGAGTTTATGACTTAACTTCTCAAAGGTGAATTCAACTTTATTTCATGGAAAATACAGTTCCCTCCAACAAATGTTCAGCCCTTCTTAGTTATCAATGGTGTCCTCTGATAGTAGTTACTCTTAGGTGTCAAATTGCAGTTATGCCAAGATGGTCAATGGGGCAGTATTTGTTAGATGTGTTGTCCTATCACAAACTAGTGAGAAAAAATGGGAAATACCCTGCAGTATCCATCCATGGTTTCTCAGCATCCTGTGCTAAACTAGTTGTCCAACATGAGACAGCCTAGCACTCTGACTTGAATAGCTCAGCTGCAGCCACTGTGAGTTCTTGGGTAAACAAACTCTCCCTTCTTTGTCATGCCCTGATCAGTACAGCTCACCAAGTCACTCCTCTGAACAAGGCTTTCTCTGTCACAAGGGGACCTAGTGAAAAGGGCTTGTGATTTGACACTCTGCTGAAGACCACCGGGTTTATTTAGATGAATTTGGCTTCTCCACCCACTGAGTTCAGCCAGCAAATCACTGGAATGGAGCTGCAGGTTATCTTTGTTCATTATTGCTAAAGTATGGACACACCCTAGGTGCCTAGGTTTGACTTTGACTTCAACAACATCAAAAGTAATCATCGATAAGTTTCTTTTGGAAAGATGGATACTGACATCAACTTTTCATTGTAGTTGCCGTTTGGAAGACTGCACACCCCTGACGTTTCCATAAACATCCAGCTGATGCTTGTGATTTGGTTGCGGTTCTAATCCTGCTTCTTGAATTTGGAACAACTTCAAAGTTGATATCCTAGACTCCTGAGGCCTTTTCTGTATACTGTAATTTCCTTATTCTTCATCTGAGATTCGCTTATGTGAGGATTGGTGATCATGGGCATGTGAATAAAGATTGCATAGGAGTTATTGTTTTGAGCTCACAAAGAAGTTGAAAATAACATTATTCATCATTGTTGACAAGGTCATTGGCATAGCAAGGAATTAACTTATCACATCACTCTCAACATCACTGGATCACCAAAGTTTTGCCACAAGTGCTAGCACTCTCACAACATGGGTTCTACCAGACTGAGGGCACTTGCTTTTTGAGTCACCACAGCACCAATGAACAGACCACCACTCACCATTCTGTACTTCTCCTCTAGACAATCACTGACCACGCTTCTTTATGCTCTTTATATATTTTCATTTTATCTTTAAATCAGGAGCTCTGGTGGCCCATTGGGTTGTGCACTGGATTGTGTAACCTGAAAGTCAGCACCTTGCCACCACCAGTCTGTCCACAGGAGACAGACAAGGCTTTCTTCTATGGAGTAACCTAAAGGGTGAGTCCTTGGCCCTGTCCCACAGGGTCATGCTGAGTGGATTCAACTTGGTCATTGTGAGAAAGTTTTGGGGCTAGTTGCTTTTACATTTATGTTATCAAATGTATGGTTCAGTTTTGCCCTCTTGTGAATAGCATGGTCAGGTCTCATAGGGCAAGTATTTCTCTGGAATTTGGATGCTATCATTATCCTTTTTTAACTTTTGCCAGATGCCATTGTGAGTTTCATTCAAGCTGATTCATCACCTGAAGCTTGTTCATTTCTTGGTACTGCACAGTAATTTTTTTATGCATGAGTTTACAACCATTAATTTACCCATTCTACTGGTTACAGAGACCTTTGCTGTTTTTAATATGTGCTGTTATAGACAGCTTTACTCACAATTACCCTGACAAATGCTTCTCCAGGGTACCACACTGGAGTTGAATTTTTGCTCTGGGCATATTTAATTTTACTGAACAATCATGCAAAGTAAATTCAACTGCTTAAACTTGGGCAACAAAATTGAAAAACTGATGTGTCCATCTAGTACTTCTAGTATTTGTCCATCTAGTCCATCTAGTATTTGTTTCCTGCAAGTTTATTTCCTCTATGACATCTGGGACGTGTATCCTCTTTCCATCTCTACGATTATATCTACAGGTGAGAGGGTGGTACCAGAATCACCTCTTTATTTATTTCAGAATCTAGAAAGATTAGATTAGATGTTCTAGTGAATAGAACATCTTTTAGCTATTTTAGAATCTTTCTAGGTATTTTATTGTTTCTGGCAATGTAGAAACAAGCCACATCTCTATTTGCTATATGGCTAAAGGATACTTGATAGTTTGTAGGATATGTGTAATTCAGATGTAATACCCAATTAATCTGCCTCCCTTTATATATATATATATATATATATATATATATATGTGTGTGTGTGTGTGTATTATATATATAGTTCTTGACAATAGTTAATTAGAAAAATATTTCACATCCTTGGTAACATTGGGGTTTTCAGACATTTAAAAAATGCTTGCCAATGTATTAAATGTGATACACTGTAAGTACCTTACTGCAGTTTTTATTTTTCCTAACTAAAATTGTACTGGTGAAAAGTTTGATCTTACCTTGTACTCCCTTATATATTTTCAGGTTGTTGCTGTTGCTTTGTATGTAATAATTTATGTAGTCTGAATGCAGAAGTCAAATATCTTCTCCAAGTGTGTGTTTTATTTGTTTATTACTTGTGTAATATCTTTTAAAATTGAGGATATTTTCTATTGTTTGAAGGTTTTCAATTTGCTTCCGCTTTTGAAACTCATTTCTAAAATAGTTTCTTACCCAAAATTTATGATAAAATTCTGCATAGTTTCCAAAACAATTTAAAATTCTGCTTTATGAATTTGTTCTCTTGGTAATGTATAGCAGATTTTGTTGTTCTCTTAGCCTGTATGATGATATTGGTGGCTATATATAGAATAAGAATTTAGGATTTATTGGAATAAGACCCAAGGGAGCATTCTTAGGAAAGTATTTTGTAATCTATCAACATAATATTAAAATGTCCAGGAGGGATGAAACATTGACATTTATTTCTATATCTCCATAAATAAATGGGAATACATTTTCCCAGGAAGCACATTTTATTGAATTTTTATATGTTCTCTATTTATGCACAATACTACCTAGGGCACGTGTAAGGATCCCACGTATCTGAAAGGCTGAATTCTCTACTCAGATTGCTGTATTTATCTTGGTTTCTAACTCATTCTTCCTGGCTGAGTCATGGTTGACAAGGGAAAGTTGTGATGGATTGGAATTTGGGAGTGCACGGGAATGGGGAAAATTACAAGTCAATGTCTTGTCAGAAGCTTAATCTCCCTCTTCTTGGATAAAGGCAGTCTATGTGTTGCATAGCAAACAATTCCCTTTATCACTAGTGTTGAAAACAATGATGTCCTATTCAAATGTGACTGCCAAATGAACCACTTAAATAAGTTTTACCACTCATATCAGGCTCCTGACAAAGGTTCACATTTGATGTAATGGCTATGCGCTGGGCTGTGATCACCATTGTCAGCAGTTTGAAACCACCAGTAACTCTGAAGAGAGGCTGGGTTTCCTACTCCTTAAACTGTTGCATTCTCAGAAACCCACAGATGGGCACTGTGCATCAGCATTGATGCCTGACATTGCTGAGTTCATGAAGTCGGTTTTTTGGAGATTAGTACCTTGACATGTGATTATCATTCCAGTTACTATTCCACACACCCATATTTTGCAAATATCAGTTGGTCCCCATTTCAATTCATTGACTGGGGAGAACTGGTTTAAACCACTGTGAAGCCTTGATTTGTTACACAGCTGCTAATGTTATATTGTTAAAACGAAAATCACTTTGCAAAATAATAGCCACTCATGCTATTTTCTTGTCTATGTAATTCTGTCTAATGATTGCCACTGTTTTGGAATGAAGCATGTCAGCAGAGTGGGAAGCAGGGTCACCCGCCTGGCTCAGTGATCTTGATCTTTGTCCCTGGGGACTGAGCACTTAAATATCTTGGTTGCCTTTGTGGCTCATGATACAGTTAATGTTTTCTTGTTCATCTTCTGTGTTTATTTTCAGTTGGAGAAAGGTTAAAAATAGGGGCTGAGGCCCGGTGGTGTAGTGGTTGTGCGCTGGACTGCGGCCCACTGGGACGGAGGTTCAATTCCAGCAGTGGGGCTGGGCCTCCTACTCCCACCACCGGAGAGCAGTGATGCCCCCCCAAAAAAAAATTTAAAAAAAAAAGAAAGGTTAAAAATTGTCCTCTCTTACTAGAGAAGGAACCAATCTGTCCTTTGATTTTTTTTGTTCAATTTATTATTTGTTATGTCTAAGGTGCTTTGTCATTTTTCAAATTTGACTTTTTCATTTTATACCTTAATTGTCCTACATCTTTAAAAACATTATCCTCAATGACCTTTAATATCCTAACTCTTATTTTATGGTTTATCATATTTCTGCAACATTGTGGACCAATTTTACTTTGACATCACTCATTGTAACTTGTTTCCCCATGATCTGAGAGATTTTTTTATTATAAGTTGGTGTCTTGAAAACATACAAATAGCTCATCCCAGGTTTCCAAATTTAAAATGTTTCTATTTGGGGAGGATTTTCTGCTGATTTTTGAGATGTACCTGGAAGCAAGATCAGTGAAAATCCACTCTACACACTTTGCTTGCAGTATTTCTGCACTTTGACATGATTATGAATTCTGGGCTCAAATATGAATGGTTGTTTGCTTGAGCATGTAAGAGATCATGCAACTTTTTGTTTGTTATTTTATTATGATTATTATTATTATTTGTGCGTTTCTCCTTTCTACTCACATTCCAAAAGATAAAGCTGAAGTTAAGATTGGGTGTGATTTCTCACATTTTCTCTATTGGACTAATATTTTCCTCTCTCAATACACTCTCACCATCAACCTCAGTTCATACACCAAATAGGTTATACATGGTGATGATTTCTTCAAAATGTTCAAATGCTATTTTAACCCTGCAAGGGCATCAAAAATTGCATCCTGTTCATTACATGTGGCCCATGAAACATGGGTGATAAACGTGAAAGATTAACAATTTACCCAGAGCAAAATCTGAAATCAGTATTTGTGTTAGTCCTGGTAAACTAGAAAAACAAATACATAGACTCGCATATAGATATAAGGGAATGGTTTATATACAAAAGGAATGGAACTTTAAGAAAACATCCCAACTCAGTCCAGTTCAAAGACATAAGTCCGATGTTAACCCATGGGTCCCATACCAGGCTATAACGTCTCCTTCCGACTCACAAAGTCACAGGACAGTGGGTGCAGAGTCCTGGCACTGGCAGGGGTCCCCTCACAGCTCCTCGCTTCCAGGGCTCAGGGTCCATCAATAGCATCCAGTGGTGGCAGAAGCAACTCGTCACTGACAGGGGTCCCCACATGGCCTCTCCAGCTTCAGAGGTTTGGCTCCATCAGGGCAAAGCCATGTGGCTTCTCTTCCGGCTCCTCAGACGCTGCCACCTTGTCTTGTCTGTGATTAATCATCTCTAAGACTGACTCCCAACAACTGGGGAAGATAGCTTCTCATCTTCACGAAGGAAATTTCACAAGATTTCCCAGAAGTCTCAGGAGAAAGCCATGCCCACACGGAGGCCTCATTAGTTACTCAATGGCTGTCCCCAGATTAACAGGCTAGACTCCACCCCTACATTTCAATCATAAAATTAACATAAGCACATGACTGCCAGTGTTTCTTTAATTCTGAAGATTTCTCTCTATTTCATATTTTATTTTCAGATTGGTTGTCAGTGAAGTGTAATTCAAGTACATTTTAAAATATTTGTGTTGAGGTTTCTTTGTTTCTTCGGAATAAGCAGAAATCATTACAATTTGTGTCTGCTTTGGTTGAACCCAGCTCCATCTGCATAGTACTATTTCCATTGTTCTTAATTAATGAGTTTTACTGGATGCTATGGATTAAATTGTGCTCTCTAAATATATGTTATATATCCAAAACCTTACAGCTATGATTCTTAGTAGAGAATGGGGCTGTCTGCACTTGTGAAAACGAAAACCTGGAAAAGCATCTACCTCCGTTCCATCAGGTTGCGATGAGTGAGAATGTACTCTGTGGCAGTGGGTTTGGCTTTGCTTTTATGTCTGCAATTGTATTCCCATTTAGAAATGGTTCTGTTGTGCTAATGAAGCACTATTAGTACAAGGCATGTTTGAAGTCAAATAACTTTGAGATCTAAACAAGCAGAGTAAGACAGCCAGAAAGCGAAGCTGGGTGAGGGAGATACCAGGCAAAAGAGCGGAAGACTAGTCCTAGCCAGGACTTTCCCCCTGAGCTGACCGAGGAGAAAGGATTCCACTGGAAACATTGCTCTGACTTCAGACTTCAGGAACCTGTGAGAAGAAGCGGAAGTACTGTTTGTCAAGTTTACCCACATGGTATTTCTCTTACCGCTGCTCTAGGTACTCAATACTGCATATGTAACATAGTATCCTTGTCCAAAATACTACTAGAGCCTACTTTTACATAATGGTAAAATAAAATTACCTTTCAATAAACTGCTTACACTTTATTGTGCCTTGTTTTTTCCACATCAAAACAAATATTTTCATTTAAAAATCTTGAAAGATAAAATGTTTTCAAAATATTAATGCAGTATAATCATCATAGTATGATTATACTATTTCAGACAGTCAACCATCACACCTGTTTTTCATTTTGGCACATAAAATAATTAAATTGAATTTGTAAATAGAAATATAAAAGTAAAAGCTAATGCTGTGGCCTTTTCTGTAACCTCAGAAAGTTCAAGGTTTTGAACTGTGGTTGAGTTTTTCTTGCAACATTAATTTGGGCGATTGCTAAGAGGTTACATATGCCAGCTCTGAGTAGAATAGAACCCATTCAACACCATCACTGACCACTCACCTGTGTCTAATTACAGAGTTTGAGTGTCAAATATCATGTGACCGGTATTGATGAGAAGCAGCTGCATATGAGAATGGAACCATGCCATATCCCCGCGGGGAATTAGATTAGTAAAAGACTACCTTTGTCTAAAAACGGAAAGATTCCAAGAGTTGAAATCTTCTCTGAATTGTAAAGGGGCTGCACCAACTCCATTTCAGCTCATTTGACTTTGCACGGCCGGCACTGGGGTCTGGGATTCATTCGATTAATACTATGCTGCTGCTCTGTGTGTTTTCATGCTTCCTGACCCGTGACATTCCTGAGAGCAAAGTCAATTCAGTGCTGAGTGAGGGCCATGATGTTTCACATACATGGTGCTAGTCTGAAGCGAAACCTTTTTGGTGTAAGAACAAAATGAATCATTAGCTAAATATCTCAGAGAAAGAAATATATTGAAAAAATCAGGGTTATTTATTGAGACATTCCTCTGTAAATGTCTATAAATTGCAATCAACATATGACAGTGTATTTTACTCTGCTATATTTTAAAGACAATGGGAAATAAAAGTAGTCATATATTTTTAATCTATTTTATCAAGGGTGAACAAAAAGTTCATTTTAGATCCTAAGGAATAGATTTTATTGAACTTTAAGTTTCAATAATCCAATATCCTCAGATAAAAACACATTGAACATCTCTCTCTCATTCATGTAAATTTTGAAGATTTCAATTCTCTAAAATCAATATTATTCTAATAGATTGCAGCTATGTAGTTAATAAAATAAACAACTATTTTAGGTTTTAATTACAAGCAGGGGCATTAGAAATTGCTATTTAAAATTATACTCTAATTATAATGTCAATTATTATCACACCTATTATTTCACTGGCAATTTTTCCTAACAGTCTCTATGAAGAACAACTATTATTCCATTGCTTCCAACTGAGACTTGATATCTCCACAGCCAGGCAAATGATGGATCAAAAATTGGAATTTACCACCAGATAGCAAAAGAAAGAAATATGAAAATGCTTTTAAAAAGAACAGAAAATCAGTAATTAAAACACATCATTCTTGTTATTAAATACTACATATTTGAAGCATATGAAAGAAACTAGACTTAAAAATCTTTTGGGAAGTAGAATATAAAAGTGCATTTAAAATTTATCTTAATTGTACCATATAAATAATATAATAACTAGCTTAGTTATTGATCATCTCTATAATCATCAAAGAGTGAGAAGAAAGTAAATATTTATATATGTGTTCAATTTGAAAAATAATATATGCAAATGCTTGAGATATCTATGAACTTCTTGCATGTACCTGCATACATATGCACACGCGCTGCACTGGCACATGCATATATATGTGCTGTGTGTCTGGGGGAGTATATTTTATATATTCAGTATACTTGATTCATGGAAAATATAGATCTTAGTAAAACCAGTAAAATCAATGCTTCTCTCTTCATTAAGTGTGTGGTGTAACATTCTGAATAAGATAGAATTAAGTTAGCAGAATATGGCTATAGATGAAACAATTCAAGGCAATTTTCTGTAAAAAGTTTTGAGGGGGAAGGCACATATTGATCAGTACTAAGTAGTAAAAATTTATTGCAATGTTGTCAGTTCTTTTATTCTAGATCAATACAAATCTCACCAAAAGCTTCTTAAATGCAATAAGAATCTGACAAGACCTTTTTGTCACAGATTAGTGTTAAGGCAATGAAAGAGCCCCCAAGGAAAATTGTCTTTCTGGCTGAAATGTCAGCTGTTTTCTGTTGCTGAAGTGTACGCTGCGTGTACGACATCTTTATTGATGTTTTTGCATGCCTAAAAAGAAAAAAAAAGTGCTTCAATATTTGTGTGCAGAGAAATGCAGATTAGTGTAACAACCTGAGCTCTTAAATTTAGATTCAGGGTTTCTATCAAAGTTCCACGATTTGACGCATGGTATGCTGATGAGGAGAATTGTGTTGGAGAAGCACAAAACCAATTAAATCCTGCCGCATTTTTAGACTAGTCCATTGCATTGATTTAAATTAATAAAAAAGGAAGTGTAATGTTTTCATCAAGGTGAGAGATTCTCATCTATTTATTATTTTAAGAAAGAAAACATTGCAAATTGGATGGCATTTAAACTTAGATTTCACACAACAAAGCAACTGCATGAAATAGTGGGATCTAATTTGGAACTGCAAAAGGAGTTCTCAGGCGCTTTAGACAAGCTGGAGTTCATGAATTCTGATAATATTAGAATTTAGCAATCTTGGCAGCTCTGTAATGTTAGTTTGCATAAGTAAACCCATCGAGGCTGACTTATTTTGGTACAGATTTCTTTGGGCAAATTCAATTATTGGACAAAGAAGGCACATGCATTTTTCATAGTGTTTATGTCAATTTAATGTTGTGAAAGGTATTCATTTAGTTGTGTGGGATTTTACTTTTAAAATTAAAAGAACAGACTGACTTTGGAACTGTAACTTTTACTGAGCTCCATTATTTTTGTAGACACACCCTTTGGGAAATACAGTGATGAATAATTTGCATGAAAGGCGTCACCCACCCCTTCCACAAATAATTTTTATTTTAGTACTGAATAATAATTCTGCATGAATCGACCATAGTTTGATACAATCAATATGTGCTTTCTATGTTTGCTCTACATTGACTCCCTGCCCTGGGGGAGGTATTTTTGTGAACAGGTTACACTGTTGATATTTATTAACAACAACAACAAAAAACGACAACAACCAAACAACGTGGAGATGTTCACACAAAGACCTCGGGTGGGGTGGGAGCACCGGCAAACACACATACAAGGCACGTGCTGTTTGGGTGCAAACAGGGCATGTGTCTCTACATGTTGCTATTTGTAGTTGATACTAGTATGTTCCTGACTTTATATATCATACAAAATAAAGAGATAATGTTAGAACATATAAAATACTATTGCTAATATTAATATTTGTGTATTATAAGTAATAGATTGTATGACCTAAACTTTGAGCATTTTCGGTCACTGTCAAGAATGCATCATATACAATATCTGACTCTCAAGTGCGTAGAGATGTGCACCATGTCCCTGAGTGGTGCAAGCAGGTAAGCACGTGGCTGCTAGCAGAAAGGCTAATGATTCAAAACCACCCAGAGGTGGCTGGGGTGACAGGCTTGGCAACCTCCCCAGAAGGTCATGATCTTGAATATCTTACAAAATACAGTCTAATCTGCACACGCAAGGGGGTCATCAACTGTAATAACAAAAACAATATATGTAAATACACAGCGGTGTTATATTGCCATTTCACATCATGTCATACATGTAACACATATGCTTTGAAAGAGTCAGGATGAAATCAATTCCAGTCTAAATATGGTGTTGTTTTCACTACCGCTAGTATTATCTGAGAATATTTTTTCCAGTTCCCTTAATGGTTGCTGCTACCTACCTCTTCAGGAATTCCAGAATTAAAATTGATGGAGATAGCAGAAAAAATATTTTTGCAAACATTTTGGTTCCATATTCAATGTAATAGTACATCTTACCCCCAAGCTACTCGGTCGAATTGCTGTTTTGGGTCTCCTCCATCAGCATGCAGGGAGATGGAATGAGAAGGGGGAGGGAGGGGGTGCGGGTGCTTTTGCCTCTCAGTGACTGTGAAGCAAACCTATCCACGTGATCCACGGTGCTTTAAAAGCCATTCCTGGGATGGGGTCCCCACTAGTGAGCACAAATGTGAACCCAAAGTGAGCCCAGGGCTAATTGTAGAGATCTGATCCCATCAGGGTGTTCAATCTTAGGAAGCCATTATTCAGATGTCCGTGAGTTTTTAAAAAATATAATCATATCAAAAGCATGGCTTTGATAGAAAGTATAGTTCTGTTTAAGCATCAATGCTATAATGACTATACTTGGGATATTATAAGACTCTCCTTGAGCTCTCTAACCTCTGGAAAAGTAAATACATATATATCTATCTATATATTTCTTAAGGAGTACTTCTGCCTTAAAATCTTCATGTGCTTTGCTTGCAACATGAAAAATAGTGTCTATTCTAGTCTCCCTTTACCCATTATGCTTTAAAGCATGTCACCCTCGATTACATTGTCATTTCTTGTCCCTTTCTACAGACTTTATTTTTTCTGCTCTCTTCTTCTGACAGGCAGCGCCAGCGAAGATTTCCAACCTTGGACAACCTATTAAGGGTTACTCTTAGTTGGAATTAACATGATAACAGTGCTTTTGATCCTTTGGGATACTATTTTTTTCTTTTATTTTCTGCTAGATTTTGCAACTTTATCCTAGACATGAGTTGCATTAAATAATAAAGTCAGGGCTCAGCAAATTGCCTTCTGTACTGAAACACAATCATATCCATTATTTTATGTCATGGCTAAGACAACTTTCACACTATGAAGACAGAATTGGGTAGTTGCGACAGATATTATGGCAAGCACCTTTGAAAATAGTGACTATCTGACCCTTTACAGAGTAAGTTTGTGGGTTCCCATATCTTCATACAATAGGGTGAAGATCTGGTCTTAACGTTGGTCATTTCCAGTGAAATATATCTTTCTACAAGAAAGAAGAAACTAAACACCTCATTATCTCCTATAGCAATGAAGCTTCTGCATTTGTAGCAGTAACTAAAAATCAGAAAGGATAATTAAGTATTTTAAAGCTTTTAATTACTGAAACTAAAAACATGCTTTCGAGAATTTTCTGACATCCAACTCTTCTGTTCCTGTCTCATCTGAAATTATACATCATAACGAGAACATACAGCAAATTTTCATGTTTTGCTCCCCAACAGAAAGTTTTGTCTCAGAAAATCATTCCCAGATGGCATTTACCTTGGTCTCAACTTCCTAAAAACCTGAATTTGCTCTTGAAGAAATCTTTAGTTAGTAGCCAGCTCCTTAATCTTATGCTTTCTTGCACTATAAATGTATTTAGTTTTTTTTTTTTTTAATGGTGCCCATGCTGGCAATGACGGCACCTTTTTCTGCCTGGTCGCCTTAGAGAGATGATCATCAAGTAGATGCATTTATTCATGGGTGTCTTATGCTCCTGTGGCCATACACACGGAGCGGTCATGCTTTCCTGGAGGATGTCTCATTGGGATGAAATATCTTTCTGCCTGAAGCCCTATGGTTTGGAAGCTAATCAAAATGTGTGGATTAGGATTTCTGAGCATTTCTGGCACTCCAGGTAACAAATAGGATCGTAAAGGAGTGTTGGGATTACTTTTTAAATCGGTGCTTTATTCACATAGTGACAATAATAAAAAGGGGTTATAGCTCATTTTAATTTCCACTAAACTGATTAAGGTGACAGCATGCCCATTTCTTAGTATGCATATTTTGTAATTACATTTAAATGATAACTTGACAGATAAAGAGACAAGAAGACAAATTAGATTTATACAATACTTATAAATCATGTAAAAGGGGTCATTTTTTCACCCTTATAGCATTACAGATTAAAATTTAATTCCATTACATACTATTCACTTATCTTTTCTTTATGAGTATATAAAGAACATGTCTTTAAATAAGCTACCCATAAATCTTTAAAACTTTAATATAATCATCCCTCAACTCCATATAAGAAAAATTTGTCAATGATAAATATGATGTTTGATATCAGCATCCATCCTTTTCAGAAGACCGCTGCTTTGGGTATCAAATGCGGGGTAACAAATATCCTAACTTAGAACATCTCAATTTGATTGTTCAGGAATTGGTGGAGGGTGCGTGGCAACTAGCCCTTCAGCTGGAGTGTATCACATGGCTGATGATAGTTGAGATGTCTTGTCTGGGACTCTAAGTGAAGAGCTTCAGATCTGCCTACCATCAAGGTCCTTGTTTCTTTTCTTCAATCTGTCATCTGGTAGGAATTACCAGATAAATTATTCATTGACATTTCGATATGGGGCTAAAATAGCTGGATGAGCTGTTGCCTGGATCCATATCTCTCTTACTATTTGCAGCTTTTCCAAAGTGTGCTTCCTAACTTGCATAAACTCAAAACCTATTCCCATCGAGTTGAATCTGACTTATTGTGACAACATGGCATGGAGGAGAACTATCCAGCCTGGTTTCTAGGCTATCTGCTCTAAGGACACAGATTGCCATAAATTTCACCCATAAAGTGACTGATCGGATTGAGCATCAGCCATCGGATTAACAGGTACTTGTTTTAACAGCTCCACCACTCCAAAAAGCAAAAACCTCACTGCCATTGTGTCAATGCTGAGTCATAGTGACCTCCTGTGGGTTTCCAAGACTGGAATCGTCTACAGGAGTAGGAAACCCAGTCTTTCTCCCCATGAGCTGCCAACCATGCAGCTCACAGCCTGATGTGTAACCAGTACACCACCAGGGCTTCCCTGTCTTAAGACAAGTATTGCAATATTACAATAAATTGGTATGTGCTGAGTAACAAAATGCTCTAATCTATCTTTAGAACAAACTTATCTAATCTATCTTTTTGAAAAAATCCTTTGTTATTTTTAAAATGCAACTTGGTTTTCATGTAACAGCCTGCAGACCTACCTTAAAGGCCTGTTGGTTGCCAGGATGATGGTTCTGTCTCTGAATGAGCCCAATATAGGGTTGTTGGTAGCACATGATATGAAGTAGTACACCAAGAATGGCATGTTTACCTCTACTGGAGAGAATAGGTAAAAGGGGTAAAGGATTGGATTGTGTTCCTCAAAATATGTATTGGAAGTCCCAACCTCTGTGTGTCCATAGTTAGCCTCACTTTTGTGAATGGTTGTTAGTGCTATGTTAATGAGGAAGGATCATTGAATCATTTCTTTCAGTCCCTTATGAAATATAATAAGAGAGGTTTGAGCAAATTGATATATGGAAACAAGTCAAGTCACATGGAGAGTTAATGAGACAAGGATTTTCTCCCAGAGATGACAAAGTCTTCCTCTAAAACCAGCATATTGAATTCAGATTTCAAGTTGTCTGGAAATAAATATTTTTTTGTTGGAGGAAAAAAAAGCATCCACAACCCAAAATCTAAAAGAACCCATTGCAAAGGCACTCTTCCACCTGTATTTGTAATGAAAGGGAGTATTTCTGTAGATGGCTTAGAGGAGCTAAAGACCACATTATTGTAGAATCCTTATGTTACTTGATAAATTAAAAGAAGATTTGCAGTGCTGGTCATTAAAGGGCATGGGACCAAATGCTAAGGAACATCTGCTGTTGGCTGTTATGCTACTTTCACATTATAAAACACATAGTGGGGACCAGCTACACAAAGTTGGAAGCTTTGAAAATCCACCACAAAGCAGGTAACAGATGTTTCCGTCAGATGGTGGGCCTATAATATGTATTACAACTGGCATCAGAGGCAGAAAATAAACAGGATTTATATCCTACATAGGATTTTATTGCTCTACATTCAGAAAAGTTTTACTGTTAAAGTTAGTATATCTTATTCATTGGACGATGTATTACTCCTGAAGACACCATATTTATGTGATGAATTGTGTTGGGAGGATATTGCCTACCCCTACTGATTTTGCCATCTTTAATATAGAAAAAAAGTCATTGTATCACTTAGAAAAAATTCTGTATCACAGAACACTCTATTTTTATGGCTAACACATAGATTCTTTGAAAAGGAAAACACAGCAAACTCATGTCAGATTTAAGAAGGATGGAGCCAGCATTCCTTTCCAGTGGGAAAAGGTCAGGATATAAAGAATTTTTTCATGGGAAGAATTGGTCAGAGCTTAAATAATATGATCCCTGGGAAAATGTGTCCATAGCTTCAGACATGTATCACTGAAGGTGCTGGTACCATGCCCTTAGGCAGTAACACTTCTAGACAACTAGCTTCTAGACAAGTGACTGGCCAATTCTTTTCACAGCAGTCTAGGCTGATGCCAATCTGACCTTTCATATGTGTCTTTCCTTTGCTTTTTATGTAGATAGTCACTTCTCCGTACCTGAATGGGGAAGTGTCTTGTCCTTTTTTTTTTAACTTTTACTTAGCATTAGCGAACTAAAGTCATACTCTTTCCCCATAAAATTAGTCTATTTTTCCTTTTGACATTCTTGCTGTCAGAAGTGGCATTGTGAAGCTTCCTTGTATTTGATGCTTTCGAAGGCCTTCAGACACAGGCCTGATATCTGCTGAGTATTCTCAAGAATACTCAGAACTCATAAAAACAAAACAAACTCTAGAATCTCAGTTCCCTTGTGGCAATGCTTCTGTAGTTTTCGTTGTGGGTTTGATCTGGTTCTCAAAGTAGAGGTTTCGTTTGTTATATCTACTTTTATATAATGGGAAATGATGTGGTTAAAATTATTTGAAGCCACTTTCTTTTAGATATGCTTAACACATGAAACCCATTCTTTCCTGATAACATGAGTAATCTTGTGTCACATAACCTTACACCAGTCAAACTAATGGAAAAATTAGTGACTTTTTTGAGGTTTTTTAGTTCTTACTCCTATACAGTGTGTTAGAGAAATTGTGGTATTCAATTAAACAATGGCCTTGGGATTACTATTGTGATTGAAATATTGAGGCCTCTAAAAGCATCAAGATAGAAAAATAGTTTCTTTGCAGGACACTGTCTCTAAGGTAACTAAACACAAGAAAAAATTAGAATGTGAAATTTCTGCTCCCTCCCTGTCAGTTGCTACTCCCTTATATCTTTTCTACTTTCCTACTTCTCTTTTAGACATTATCCAAAATTTCCTTATTTATGAAGGGTATTTTTGATATGCCCTTTAAAATTATCCCCAGAAAATTATTCCACTCACATCACCTTTATTTGGTGGACATACTAAGGATTACGTATCGTTATGAAAATATTTTCTATATTCAGTGATGATCCTTATAAATTTGCTGAAGATGTTGAAGCACTTGTGGAAGCTTACTGACCTGTTCTAAGCAGCACTATCAGCTTTTCCACATAATTGCTATTCAAAGCAAAGTTCATTTACAAAGTTCATATAAAAGATAATGTAAAGACACTGAATTTGTTTAGTTGTAAATACTGATAAAATGACTACCCTTTCTTATATCAATCACATTTGTTTATAAAAATTACTACCATAGAGTTCTAAAACCCCAAATCAGGACCAAATTTTTACTAACTTTCAAGATGCTCTGATATTTCTTGATAAGATTGATGATTAATGACCTTTTTCTTGTTGTTCAGTTCTGATATTGTTATCAATTTCTAGGGAAGATATTTTTAATTCAAATGAAAGTTCCATTTACAATTTAGTAAAATGGTGAAAATACTCAAGAGTTTGCTGGGTAAATGAACAGAACTCTGAATTAGGTAGTATTGGGGAAGAAAAAGTAATTTGCAATCTGTAAGCACTCTCATATTCAACTCAGCTTATTTCTGATATTTAGCCTTCTGATATTTATTCTCAAGATTCTAAAACTATGGGCCACAATATCAATAGATATAGGTCATGTTTTGTTAGTTATACTAAATATATGTATATATACACACATATATATTAGATCTATTTAAATATTTGCAAAAAATCTCCCAATATCCACTCAAATAAGCAAAGAAACACTCCAATTAACACTCACTACCATCAAGTCAATGCCAACTCGCAGCTGCCTTAGAGGACAGAGTCTGTAACTGTGAGCTCGGGACACCTGGGCCTCTCCTGTAGTGTGGCTGGTGATTTCCAACAGCTGACTTGTTGAACTACAGCCGACATGTACCCACTATGCAACCAAGTCCCTCAAACACGTGGTCTTTTTATATGAGATTCTCACTCCCAGTGTTTGATTGTGCCATATATCAGTGCTTTTCAATATTTGTATGTCTCTTAAATATCAGTATTTGTTTTTTTCATGTGGGGAAGAAAACTATTTTCTCTTCCCAGTCCCCTGAAAATAAAGCATTTACCATGACACAAATGTCTGAAAGATTCCTTGAATATTTCCCCTATTCTTATCATATTTTGTATTGGGATTTGCAGCATATGTAGTTAAAAACAGTTCCACATTGCTGTATTATGTTGATGATTTTTCAGTTTTCTCAATATCTCCCAGAAAACAAAAATAAAATAAAGCAGAACAAAAACTCACTCTGATTGAGCGGTAGTGACTGTGTGAAATAGAGTCCTGTCTCTGGGTTTGAGAGGCTGTAACTTTTTACAGAAGCAGAAAGCCTCATCTTTTTCCCATGCTGTTTGAACTGTTCCCCTAGTTGTTCACAGCCTAAAGCATAACTCACAATGTTGACAGGGCTTCTCCTATAAGACCTGCGTATTAAAACATTTTTCTGTTCATTCCCAGGTTTGGACACACACACACACAGACACACACACACGCATCTGTACATGGGATGGCTTCAAATTTTTCTACACCAATACTATTTTAAGGTAATTATTATTTGGTGGGATAATTTTTTCAGATACCAAATATTTTGCCACCATTTCCTTATTTGCTCTCACTAAATTCCCAGAGAATACCTCAAAAGACTACCTGAACAATGGGCTTTACCTTTTAGGATGACTTCAATGACAAATGGGGTTTACTTGGCTTCCATCCTCAAACGTTCTTATGTATTGGTAGTGACTTTAGACATTTGCACTGAAGAAAATTTTTCTGCTCTACTGTCCCCACAATTTCAATAGCAAGTAAATTTCATGAACGTGTCATACCGACCGAACTAACCACCTAACAGCTTTTGTTGTGATTAAGTAATGCATTTCATTGGTCAAGTAAAAAAAAAAAACTGTGTTGTGGTTTTATCGTGTATTAAAGGCTGTATTTTTCCTATTACACTGAGTCTTCCAGTCTAGAAAGAGCCAATGGCATACCAAAGATCCAAATCACAAAGCTTTGTGAACTTAAAATTTCCTGGACCGAGGTACTCCAGTGAGTTATTTTAAATCTGGGGTCTACACTTTTAAAATTGCACAATCTTACCACCTATGAGGTGATTCCTGGGACTCCCATGGCTTTCCTTAGGCAGTCTTCACAGATGCTAACATTAAAGTGAATTACTGAAATATTTATAGTCACTTGTATTCTATGGAATATCTTTACAACTTAGAGAAACATCACATGAACAAAAATTAGACATCCAGAATTTGCCTAATATTTTCCCCCAAAGATTATATATTAAAGGAGGCAGACTTAAAAAAAATCTTAGTAGAATTTCACTGGAACAAAGTAAACTTAATCTTCCTCACCAATTCAGATGTCGTCAAACCAGAAGGAATAAAATTTGGGATGCATTTGATACAGTTTGTAAAGACTAATAGGAGACTTGGACTGACTATCCTATCATATTGTTGGAAGCTGACACCTTCATTTAAATGCCCCTCTGTCCAGAAGGAGCCCTGGTGGTGGGTGGGACTACAAACTGCAGTGTTAGTAGTCAGCGGACAATTACCTATGTTTCAGAGGAGAAAGGCAAGGATGTTTACTTTTTTAAATAATGAGTCTCAGGAACGCACAGAGGCACCCCTACCTTGTCCAGTTTGTGTGTGGCGGTCACTATGAGCTGGATGTGTCTCCATGGCAGTGGGTTTGATTTTAGTAAATGTCCAAAAGCAAATGACACCTGAAGACGATATCTAACCTGAAAAGGCACCTCTTTTCTTTTTACTTATTGTGACAGCAATGCCAAAACTAATGTTTACCTCAATTGGCAGTTGCTTATTTTCACAATTTTAATAGTATATTTGTTTTTCATGTGTTGTTCTCCCAACTTTAAGTTAGTATAGCTTTCCCTGGTTGGCATCTCCACCACAAAGGTTTGATTTCTCTCCTGTTGCTCTTCATGTACACATGAAAACCCACTGAGAAATAGTATAACAGTAGAGGAAATCACTATTGAATTTCTTTGACCAATGTTCTTTTTAAAGATGACATCAAGATAATAACTTCAAAATAGGTCTTATCACTATCCTTATTTGACTAAATAAATCACCCCTTAAAAGCTATCTGAAGACATTGATCCATGTTAACAACTATGGGATAGATTCATCTTTTGAACTCCTCAAGGAAGGGGACTACACCAAGTTGTTATCCTTGTTTAAAAATAATATTGTTTAAAAAGAATGAAGAGTTGATACCAAGGGCTCAAATGGAAAGAAAATATTTTGAAAATGATGATAACAACAAATATACAGATGTGATTGACACAACATATGTGTGTATGTATGTATGTAATGTGATCAGAGCTATATGAGCCACCAATAAAATGATGCATTTAAAATAATAATCCAGCTATAACCACATGAGTAGATCAGTAATCAGCAGACTTATGGGAAGGCTTATAATATCTGACTGTGAATATGTTATAGTCCTAAATGCTACTGATTGCTTCCTTGTCAAAACTGGCCACCATAGTCATAGAACTTTTGAGTACCCTACTATCCTTTGGTGTTGTGGAGCCTTTTGGCCCCGGAATATGCCAGACTGGATTGGAAGATTCACTCTGGGCCTGAGGTGGATTCAAGGTAGCACCTATTTTAACTAACCACTGTTTAACACTCCTGTGAAAAGTTTCATTTTGTGTCAACTCTATGACATGATCTTCTATGAAGCAGTCAAGCTGTTGTGGAAAGAATAGGGTAGAGAGCCCTGGTGATGTCACGCTGCATGTGGGGCTGCCCTCTGAGCCATTCAAAGTAGCCAACCCCCTTCTCAGAACTAAGACATATGGGCCTATCTAATTCCATGGAGAGTGATCATTTCAGAAAGTCGCAGGCACAGTTCTAGTCTGTCCTATAGAGTCAATATGAGCTGGCATCAACTCCCTGGCAGTGAGTTTTTCAGACTACTATAACCTTAATCTAGTGACAGCCTTGTCACAGCACATGGATGTTTCATTCTGGGTGTGGTTTCAATCTACACTAAGAATATAGTATATAGTGTAAGAAAGATACCTCTTTTTACTGCTGGATCTGAATCATGCACCTGGTCCAGGGACCTCCTGTTATACCACCGGTCTTTCCTGGGAGCCACCAGGAGATTTCCAACCATTTGGACAACCAGGAATCATTTTGTTGGCCAGCTGTGGGCTTCTGTTTCATTGTCCTGATTTCTATTTGTCCACTCTGCAGTTGCACGAGTCATGTGAAGCCTCCCACTCAACATCTTCTTGACTTCTTCTGAACTTCTGAACTTCTTCTTCTGCTGAACTTAGCCTCTTTTGTAATTGTGTGAGTTTTTTCTTAATATAAATTGCTTATTTTAGGCATACATGCACATGTGTCACTAATTTTGCTTCTCTATAGAGCTAAGCAAAACATATTACCCACATCAGGAGTTTAGTGTTCTCAATCAGTGTTTCATTGGTTTCATCATTAATTGGCATTGTTAATATTTATGCAAAACTGGAAAATGTTAAGGGACTTGTAGAAATTTTATATATACATACGATATATCATATTTTGCATTATAAGTGTATGTCATATTGTATCTATTATAAACATATGTGATAGAAATTTATAAACTCATATAGTATATCTCACTAAATGTTAGCATCTCAGGGCTTCAAGATATCAATACCAAGATAACAATTATAAGACAAATAATACTCCAAAATTGATCAATTTTTGGCATTCTGACTGAAGCTCAAGGTGTTGCCTGTACCATAATAAAGTCTAATCATTTTGTGCAGCAAACAGCATGGAAGTTGGCTGGCCATAGCCGAACTCCTTTGACATCCCTATTGCCATCTGGCAGGGGTAAACTATGTCTTTAACCTACCAGCTTTCCTGAGACCAACCATTCCTCTGACAGCACTGTAATTGAATGCTGTGTTTGATTGCCATGTTACACTGGCAACATTGAACTCAGAGACAATATTTATGTGTTAGGGGGGTTATGAAGAAAAGAGATAGGTTAACTTTAAGTCAGGATAAACAAGTAAGGATATAGTTATTTCTTCAGGCCTCCATGGACCAGGAAACCAGCTGGGCCTCTAATCCACAGTCCCATAGTCTCAGACCAGCGAGGAAAAGGTACCCCATAGTCTCTCCCAGTGCTACTCCACTGAATTTCTGGGTTACAGACTCTAGTGCTGTGGCGCTCAACCTTCCAAATGCTGCGACCCTTTCATACAGTTCCTCTGATTGAGGTGATCCTCAACCATGCAATGATTTTCATTGCTACGTCATAATTACAATTTTGCTACTGTTATGAAAAATCATGGAAATATCTGATATGCAGGATGTATTTTCATTGTTACAAATTGAACATCAATAAAGCATAGAGATTAATCACAATAACAATATGTAATTCTATATTGTGAAATATTTAGTTCTAATGACAAATAAAGGTGAAACATGGTATAGCATGGGTAACAGTCTTCATGCTGTGGTATTCATAGCTGGACATCCTCGCATGTGGGCGGACACGCCTGGAGACTGATAGAGGAGCAGTGTCTTGGCTCCCAAGACCATCCAATGGCATTAGGCGACCCATGTGAAAGGGTTTTTTGACCCTCAAAGAGGTCTTGACCCACAGGTTGAGAACCACTTCTCTACTGCATCTACTCTTAGCTGTCTCTGCTGCTTCAGGTATTCATACCTTCAAAAAAAGTATGGCATCTTAAGTGAGATTTTGAAAGAATCATTTCATTAGGGGCTTTTTATAGAATTTAAAATGATCAGCTCCTCTTTTTTTCCTCCATCCCCTACCCTCCCACCCATGTGAACCTTTAATAAATGATATATTATCACAATTATTTAAGTCAATTTAAATTATTCTTAACAATATAAAGATGATTTCAAGTAAGCAAGGGGTGTGGTTTTGTTCATATCCACTACTCAAGCCTGGTCTTAGTACCTCTCTAATCTTGTACATCAGTAGAGAATGTCCTATAAGATGAGAAAATAGCCACTGGTATAGCATTCAGAATTTTAATACATCATAAAGGAGTTATGGCTACAAGTGGCATATTAATTGACTAGATCTCACTGTGTCTCTATTCCTGACAATAATGCCAACACTACACTCCATGTGAATCCAGCATGAAATGTGGTATCTCATGTATGGTCTTGTGGATGTTGTGGCTGTTGTCATTATTAGGGGCCATGAAGTCACTTCCCACCCTTGTGACCCACTGTGTACTAACATAAAGCACCACCTGACCCCCAGTCACACAGCAGTTTTTATGTTTGACTCCATTGTTATAAGCATGGTGTCAATCCCTCTTGTTGAAGCTCTTCCTCTTTGTCACGGCGTTTCTCTTCTATCAACCATGATTTATTTTTCCAGTGATTGGCTTATCCATGTCCAAAGTACTTAATATGAAGTTCCTTGCTTCTAAGGAATGTTCAAAATATACTTTTCCCAAGACAGATTAATTTGTTCTTTTGGCAGACCATGGTACTTTCAATATTCTTTGCTGTCAGCATAATTCATACACAGAGATTCTTCTTTATTTTTCATATTTAATGCCCTTTATCCATAAGTATATGAGATGAGGGGTTCTTAACCTGTGGGTTGTGACCCTTTGGGACCTCAAATGATCCTTTCACAGGAGTCACCAGATTCACAACAATAGCAAATTTATAATTATAAAGTAGCATTGAAAATAGATTTATGGTGAGGGGATCAGCACAACATGAGGGTTGCAGCATTTGGAAGATTGAGGATCACTGTGCCATGCCAGAGAGATCTTGTACAGTAGGTTTACCCAACCTAATGAGTCCCTTGATCTTCTGACTCTTGCTTCCATGCTGTTGTTTGTAGATCAAAACAAGAAGAAAATCGTGATAACTTTAAGCCTTTTTCTAGTTATCATAATGCTACCTATTGGTCCAGTTTTGAGGATTTGGGTTTTCTTTACACTGAGTTGTAATTCACAGTGAAGACATTCCTCAATTTCAACAAGCATTTCAAGATCTTTTTACTTTCAGCAAACAAGATTGTATTATCTGCAGATAGTAAGTTGTTAATAAACCCTAATTTAATTGTGAGAACACATTCTTCACACAATACAATTTTTCAGATTATTTTTTCAGCATATATTTGATTAAGTATAGTGAAAGGTTATAATCCTGACACATGCCATTCTTGATTTTTTAACCTATGGAAAATTCACTTGGTTGTGTTATTCATGGCATAGTAAGTCATATGATTCAAAATAGCCAATACCAATCCATTTCTACTCAGTAAGGTTTAGGGTCTGGTTCTTTCTGCCCACTTCCAATTTACCTAAATTCATAGTCTGCAAATTCCAAGTTCCAATCATTTTTTGTAGCTGATACTTCTATATTGAATCTTTCTCTATCAGCAAAGGAAGATCCTCATGGCTCCACTCCCATTGACTTTACTAACTGCAACATGGTCAAATCTCCTTTAACACATCAGTTCCTCTTCAGTCACTTTGGGTGATTCTGATGATATTTGTAATACCACTGACTTAACTTCCAACCTCACAGTAACACACAAGCCACTACAGTATGAAAACCTGATAGATAAGTGCCTATATCATCAGCTGGATCTTGGTTCTGAACAGAGAATAGCAGAAAGATGCTTACCTGTGTTTCAGACTACACAAAGGCCTTTGATTGTAGTACTGTAAAAAACAGACAGACAAAAACTGTGGCTGACCATGAGAAGAATGGGAGCTCAAAAACACTTCATTTGTGCTCTTTTAGAATTTGTACATGGCTCCACAAGCAGTCCCAAGAAGAAGAAAGGGGCAGAGTACATGGTTTCAAATCAGGAAAAGTGCACTGAGAGTTTACATCTCCTGAGCATATTTGTTCAATCTGAATGCTGAGCAATTTGGCAGGGAAGCTGATTATATGAAAAAGAACGTGACATCAGGAAGGCTTATGAGCAATCTAGTGTTCCTTGGACAGAAACGTACTGGTTGAATGTGAGGAGAATTTGCAGCACTTGCTGATGAAGAGCAGGGACTATAGTCTTAACTACGCATTATGCCTCAATAAAAGAAAGATCCCAAGTCTCCCAACTGAACCCACAGCTTACATCAGGAAAAATGGAGAAAAGGTTGAGGCTGTTTTGTTAGTCTGGGTAGGCAAGAGGAACAAATTTCATAGACACACGTATAGACATAGGGAAAAGGTTTATATACAAGAGGAACAGGACATTGAGCCCAGGCCAGTTCAAAGTCATAAGTCCAATTTTAACCCATATGCCCGAAATAAGGCTGTCTATTGTCCTTCCAACTCACGAAGTCACAGGTCATTGGGTGCAGAATCCTGGCGCTGGCAGGGGTCTCCAGAGGACTCCTCATTTCCAGGGCTCAGGGTCGATCAACAGCAACTCATTGCTGGCATAGGTCTCCATGTGGCCGCCCCAGCTTCAGAGGTCTGGCTCCATCAGGGCAAAGCCATGTGGTCTCTCCACCAGCTCCTCCAGCTTCTCAGATGCTGCCATCTTGTCTTGTCTGTGATTCATCGTCTCTGAGACTAACTCCCAACAACTGGGAGATAGCTTCTCATCTTCATGAGGGAAATGTCGTGAAATTTCCCAGAAGTTTCAGGAAAAAGCCATGCCCACAAAGATGCCTCATTGGCTACTCAAAGGCTATCTCCAGATTAACAGGCTAGACTCCACCCCTACATTTCAATCTTAAAATTAACATAAGCACATGACTGCCACAGTTGTCAAAGATTTTTTTCTTTCTTAGTTTCACAAAGAATACTCATGGAAGCAATACTCCAGAGGTCAAAAGACACATTCCATTTGGTAAATCTGTTGCATGGGGCATCTAGAGAGTATTGAAGAGCAAAGACGTTACTTTGAGGACAAAGGTGCATCTTTCCCAAGCCATGGCATTCTCCTAGGTATCATATACATGTGGGAGTTGGACATTGAATCAGGAAGAATCTAGAAGAACAGATACATTGAATTACAGTGCTGGAGAACAATATTGAAAAGTATTGTGGACTTCTAAATGAGCAAATTCATCTGTATTAGAAAAAGTAAGAGTAATGTGTTTCTAAAATCAATGTAATATTTTTTGTTGAATATTTTCAGGAAGTTGTCAGGAGAAGGACATCATGTTTGGTACAGTGGACAGGGAGAAAGAAAGAGGAAGGCCCTCAATGAGAGGGACTGACACAGTGGATGCATCAAGTGGCTCAGGCATGGGAATAGTTATGAAGATGGCACAGGGCTGTGCAGTGTTTCTTCTTGCTGTGCTCTGAGGTGCTTTGAGTCAGAGCTGACTGGATGGGACCTAGCAACAAGAACAGCAGCATTGTCTTGTTCTGTTCCTAAAGATAACCTCTTGATCTGTGCACAGTTTTTGCATAATTGCAATGAAGCTCCTAGAATTTCAATTCTCATAGTTTTAAATGTTCTATCAGTACAGTGCTTTTGTATATCCAATAAAATACAAACAAAAAACATATAGCACACATACAAATAAATATAATTCTTATATTCCCTGCTTTAAACCAAGATCCATCAGACATACCAATGAAATCCATTGTTCCATGTTCTCTTCTGAATCTACCCTGAATCTCTGGCAGCACCATTTATTTTTTTTTTTTTGGAGAGGGGTGTTAATCGTTTTATTGGAGGCATACGACTCATCATAATCCATGTATCCATCCATTGTGTCAAGCACATTTGTACATTTGTTGTCATCATCATTTTCAAAGCATGTTCTTTCTACTTGAACCCTTGGTATCAGTTCCTAATTTTTTCCCCTCCCTTGTGAACCCTTGATAATTTGTATATTTTTTCATATTTACACTGACTGATTTCTCCCTTCACCCACATTTCTGTTGTCCACCCTTCAGGGTGGGGGGCATATGTAGATCCTGTGATAGGTTCCCCCTTTCTACATCTACCTTCCCCTTCCCCTCATGGTCTTGCTACTCTCATTATTGGTCCTAAGGTCCTAATCTTTCTGGATTCCCTGTGTTTATACTAATGACCTGAACCTGTGGACATGCTCTGGTCTAGTGAGATTTGTAAGGTAAAATTGGGGACCTGATATTGGGGGGAGGAAGTATTAAAGAACTAGAGTCAGGTTGTATGTTTGCATGGCTGCAACTGTTGGATGATCTTCTGCAAACTTTCCATGTAGGTGATATGCAGGTGATAAGATTGTTCTATAATTGTTTTATTTTGCTGAGTCACTTTGATATAGAAAAATTGCAAATACAAGTCTCTTTCAGTCATATGGCCAAATAGCTGCCTTCCAAATATTTCGGCATAGACAAGTGAGTGCTTCATCAACTTGCTAAAACATTTCTATTGATATTCCATCAATTCTTGAAGCTTTGTTTTTGGCAGATACTTTCAGTACAGTTTGAACTTTTTTTCTTCAGTACTATTGGTTCTTACAAATCTACTCTCTCTTGAAAGTGTTGAATATCAACTAGTCCTTTTTGTACCTTCACTCTGAATATTCCTTCCATCTTCTTTAGATTCTTTTGGCATAGTTTACTATTTTTTATGCATTCTTTTAATGTAATTCAGTGCTCTGATTTATTTCTTAAGTTCTTTCAATTAAAGATCTACTGAGAATTTCTTCCTTTTTTATTTTCTGTTTTTGTTTTGTTTTGTTTTGTTTTTTTTGGAGGGGGGCAATCACTGCTCTCCGGTGGTGGGAGTAGGAGGCCCAGCTCCACTGCTGGAATTGAACCTCTGTCCTAGTGGGCCGCAGTCCCGCGCACAACCACTACGCCACCGGGGCTCAGCCCGCTTTTTTTTTTCTAACTCTTGGCATTTCCATATTTCATTTTAATTTTAATTAAAATTTTAATTTCATGTCATATTTTGCGTTGCCTTTTCAAACTACCCTGTAAAGTTTTCAGTTCAGCTCTTTAATTTCCTTTCTTCCATTTGTCTCACCTACTCCGTCTAAAAGCAAGTTTCAGCCTTTCTTCTGACATTCATTTTGATCTTTTACTTCTTTCCTGTCTTCTTCCTGTATAATGCTCTTGATGTCAGCTTACAGCTTATTATTACTTTTCAGTAGTGTTCAATGAGTCAGTTTCTTCTTAAACTGACAAATAATTTTAACCCTTCTTTGACTAGATGATGAAAAAATGCTGCTCTCTTTTGGAGTCTATATTTTAATAAATTTTATTTCTGTAAATGTCAATGCTGTTTTGCCTCTGTTCAACCTTTTCACATCTCAGAGATATTTTTGCATAGCGTGGTAAATGCCATGGGGCAATATTTAACTTCCTATGGTTTTCTATTGCCACAAGGCAGGAATGATACACATGTGTATGTTTCATCATTCTTTACCTATTCTGACACCCACCATTCCTCACAATACACTCAATTTCTGTGCTGGGCTTGGTAATTCATTAGAATCACCACACAGACCTCAAAGACAGCAGTAGTGATTAAGTGAGGTTATTAGAGAGGTTAATAGGTCACGGTCACCAAACAGTCTGGATCAGCCATCGGGTCCCTAGCCTCAGCGTCCCTCAGCCAGTAGCCATGCCTCTCTCAGACCCTCAGTCTCTCAAGCATGATGTCTCTTAGTTTCCAGGGCCCAGGAAGCCAGCTCTCCTGTAACTTTGTCCCATCATTGCAAAGCCTCAGGCCACATCCCCCTCTGAGGCTAGGTGCCATTTTCTGTGGTGCATCTGATCTGAATCTCAGGACAGATCTTGGATGTGATCCAAAATGGTACTGCCATTATTCTCTGTGTCCCAGATGACTCTTATATACTGAGAAATGACTTTGATGGAGGTGTGATTAATCTTTCTGCTGAGCATAACTCCAAAGGAAATGAAAGATGCTGTCTCAAAGCTCACTATTTAATAAGGCCTGGACTTATCCCCACCATAAACCTATAACAGAGAACTTCCTCCAAATTAGGGCTCTAGCTACAGAAATAAAATCCAGAATCATAATACGCTATGTAAGACCTTGTGACTAGAATGGACATATACATTGGCCACCACTGACTACTACAATAGAATGAATATTATAAGCAAACAAGTGACACGGGACTTTAGTTTCCCTGTTACCTCATTTTTCTAGTGCTGTTGTCACAGAACTAATAATAATTTTTAAAATTCATTGTTTCAACAAACATCTATTTTCTGACATTCAGGATGTTAGAAAATTTCAATTAATGGGGGTGCCTCTAAGAAAAGACTTTCCTTTTTCTTTTGGTTCACACTTTTGAGAAAAGTCCCTGTGGCCATTTGCATCTGTGGGCATCACTTTGTGTATGGGCATGCCGCTCTTTCTGGATCGAATAGTCACCCTTGGAAGTACCAGTGTCCAAAGGAGACTTTCTGCACCACCACCCCCTTCTCTATTGGTGGTAAGAAGTCCTTCTCTCACTACTTGTCTCTACTTTTTATCTCTTGGAAGATTAAAGGGTTTACAGGCCACGTTCAAAGACAATCTCCTCTGCACCAGATGAGTGCTTGGATGGGATGAAGCATGCTTGATATCATTCCATTCCTCTGATAGAGTATCATGGTTAAGAACTGAATAAGGATAGGACATTTCTCCCAACAATTCTTATGTCAGATCACATCATGTAATTGTCAAATGACAACATTGCTGTGGCAGTTAGGTTTCACGTGATCTTGATGCACCTGTTTGAAATGTGGATGGTGCGCAATCTCTCAATTAGGACTCTTCCTCAAGAAGTATTCATCAGGCAGTGGTGTTTTTATTGGAACTGCTCTGGAGAATCCCCTTCATGCCCATCTTAGCCTTGCTGATTGGCTGGACTCGGTGTCTGGCTCTAGGGCATGGCCCATGTGGCCTGTAGACCATGGAAACTGTTCATATCCCGTCATCGCCCTGCAGCCCTTGGGTCCACGTGGCTCTGTGCCCAGTAACCTACGGTCCCCCTGCTTCCTGCTTCACCTCACTGAGTGTGATGGACTCCCCCTGGCATCTGAATCATAGGCTTCACATGGACTGAACTGTGCTCCTTCTTTGATATAAATTTCATACATAGACAAAGAGTTAATTTTAAAGTGACCAGATTTTAAGCAGGACACCATTGACCGGGGAGTGGGGTGGGGTGGGGGGAGATTCTTGATTTAAAATGTGGTCTATATGGAGTAACAAAAATTTTCATAGAATGCAAAAATAGTATTGTAATATATTTATTTTAATTTTAAAATGCCACAGGATGTTGTCAAATTGCTAAAAAGTGGAATGTCTGGTCACTTTAGGTTATCTCCCAAACCGGACTTGCTCTGGGTAAAGACTTTTTTCTAATTTTCAAGGTAGATTTTATTATATATGAGGGTGCTTTAATTATTCCACTATCTCCTTTTTTAAAAAATAATTTTATTGGGGGCTCTTACAACTAGTACAACATTCAGTACATCATTTGTATCAAGTCATTTGCACACATGCTGCCACATACACTTCCAAACATTTTCCACTTGAGCCCTTGGTACAAGCTCCCCCCTAAAAAAAACTCCCCTTCCCCCCCCCTTTTTAGATGAATCATTTTATTGGGGGCCCATACAACTCCCCTCACAATCCATAACAATATCAATTGTATGCAGGCCACTTTTACACACCCATTGCCATCATCACTCTCAAAACATTCTCCCTCCCTCCAGGCCCCCATTATCAGCTCCCTATAATACCTTTCCTAGCCTCCTTCCCCTTGAACCCTTAGTAATTTACAAATTATGTTTTTCATCCTGTATACTGTACAATGTGTCCCAACAAACACTTCCCTGTTGCCCATGTCCCAGAGAGGAGGCTACGTGTAGATCCCTGAAGTTGGTTCTCCCTTTCTATTCTATCCCTCCACCCTCCTGGTATTAGCACTCTTTTACTAGTCTTGATGGATCATCTGTCCTAAGTTTCCCATGTTTCCAACTTCACTGTACATCTCCTGGTCTAGATGGATTTATGTGGTAGAATTGGGGTCATGATAGTGGGTGGGAGGCAGCATGGGAACTAGAGGAAGGTGAAGACTTTGAATAGCGCACATTTTTCCAGCAAGCATTTGAGCACCTTTCCCAAGTTAGTGTACATAGTGGAATACCCTGGAAGGTTTTCCCTGGTAAGAGGGCATTTTTCATAAAAGCAGTCCTGCTCCAACCTTTTTGTAGTGGCTGACTTAAGAGAACAGCATCCAACTGTGAAGTTTGGTTTCCTACTCTGGTAAAATGCTACAGAAACTGATGTTATAGTGAACACTGCTTATTTGAACAACACTATGGGAAAAATTCAAGTGTCTGAGTAGTTTTCTAGATTCAAAGAAGAAAAATAATGTCAATTGATAACAAGACTTGCTCTGGACATTCTTCGACTTCCTAAACAGACAAACAGGTCGACTTGTAGTGCATTTGGAGTTTGTTCATTCCACCGGAGCAGGCTGTGAAACAAGTTTCTACTTAGACAGTCTGAAAAGATTGTGTAATAGTGTGCAACACATGTAGGCCTTATTTGCAGCAATTGGGGGCTGGCTTTGCCACCACAGCAATGCACCTGTTCACCCAACCATATTGATGCACTAATTTTTGGCCAGAAGTTCTTTTCCCCCACGAACCTTACTCACCTGACCTTGCTCTGTGTGACTTCTTGTTTCCAAGAGTAAAGAGGGGCAAGAAAGACTAGTCACTTGATGATATAGAAGAGGTGAAGAAATAGTGATGTGCTATCAGCCATCCAAACAGATGAGTTTGAAAAATGTTTCTAGTCATGGAACCACAGGTTTGACAACTGTGGTAAGTGTAAGTCTTAGTAAGCATAGGAAGTGTACTTACTATGATAAGTTTGCTTTGTAAAAAAAATTAAATACATAGCTTTGACATAAAATTCTCAGGGGTTGTTTTGTACCCCCTCGTGTGTGTGTGCATGTGTGTGTGTGTGCGTGTGTATCACTGACTTTGTCTCTCCAGGAAACTCAGTCTAACACAATTACATAGCTGTAACTGCCACACCATCGAGAAGCATGATTAAACCAAGTTTACAGATATTTGAATTTGACAATTTCTGAATAAACAAGCCACATTTACTATATAGAGTGTTAGTTTAAGTGTGAAAAAGCATTCATTGTTTAAAAAACTTGGCAATATTGTCAGATGTAACAAAATGTGATAAAATTACAAAATGTGCAAAGTGGGTCAGAAAGATGGTTCCAGTAGGTTCACTCAAAGCAGGATTGCCAAAAACCTTCCATTTATAAAACAGAACCTATTGTCGGTGAAGAGCAATGAAGTAAAATAAAATGAGTTATGTGTGCTTTTCAAGCCAATCGATCTTTACGTAATACCATGCAAGTTCCATCCACAGTTATTAATTATCATCTTCCTTATTTCTTTTTTAAATGTTTCAACTTGACTTATCATTGTGCCCTGGCTTCAAAAAAGTGTTTCCCAAATGTGATCTACCAGTTAAGTTGCTCTCTATAAGACCCACTCACCCTGAAGTTAAGGCCTATTAACTTGGCAGATGTGGCAGTCACGTGCTTATGTTAATTTTATGATTGAGATATAGGGGTGGAGTCTAGCCTGGAGATAGCCATTGAGTAGCCAATAAGACCTCTATGTGGGCATGGCTTTCTCCTGAGACTTCTGGGAAATCTCATGATATTTCCCTCGTGAAGATGTGAAGCTATCTTCCCCAGTGTTTGGGGATTAGTTTCAGAAATGATTAATTATCGACCAGACAAGATGGCAGCATCTGAGAAGCTGGAGGAGTCAAAGGAGAAGCCACATGGCTTTGCCATGATGGAGCCAGACCTCTAAAGCTGCAACTTCGTGAGTCGGAAGGAGACATTATAGACTGGTATTGGGCATATGGGCTAAAGTCAGCTTTCTCAGTGTTGCATTCCTTTTGTATATAAACTCTTTCCTTATATCCATGTACATGTCTATGAAATTTGTTCCTCTAGTCTACCCAGGCTAACACAGCAAAGATTTGTATTTTATTTGCATCTTCCACTGGCTTGATCTATGCTTGCTTTCAGCATTCAACCATTTTTCTGACCCTCTGTTCATGACTTATAAGCAGCAATGACCTTGGAAGAAAAAGTCTGGGTTGTTTTAGTGTTGTTTTGCTTTTGCTGTTGTTGTTGTTGTTGTTGTTGTTGTTGCTGTTGTTTTATAGCAAGGCATGTTTCCAGTAGATCTTTTTGCTGGTCAGTCAGAACCCAAGGCACAGATTTCACAGTGACCTTTCTCTCTTCCAAATCTTTCATTAAAATTTACTGGACCAAGCTCCAAGATATTCCAGATAACGTCTCCATCTCTTCAATGGTTTATTGTTGGTCTTTGAGCACAAATGCATGAATTTTGTTAATATTTCAGTCTGTGAGGGAAGTTGAGCGATGTCGAGAATGAGGTTTGCCATCAATTGACATGATACCTTTTTTGAAATGAGAAATTCACTTATACACTTGAGTTTTTTCCCATAGTGCTGTCCTTGTAAGCTGTCTTCAACATCACAACTATTTCTGTAGCATTTCTCTGAAGCAGGAAACAAAATTTCACAGCCACATGCTATTCTCTTAAATCAGCCATCACCAGGGAGAGGGAGAGGGAGAGGGAGAGGGAGAGGGAGGGAGAGAGAGAGAGAGAGAGAGAGAGAGAGAGAGAGAGAGAGAGAGAGAGAGAAAGTTAGAGGCAAGCTACTTTTATGAAAAAAATTCTCTGTGATCAGACAGAATCTTCCTAGGCAATGCCACTGGACGTACTAACTCACAGTGAGTTTCTGGATGCCACCTCATGGGAAAAATGCAGGGAAAGCTCTGCTCAGGGGAGATTTTTTTTCCTGTCTATGCCTAATTCATCTAAGTGGAGTCATAAGTTATCTATCCTTTTGTAACTATATTTTTTCACTCTACATACTATTTTCAAGGTTCATACCACTGTGATTTCTATCAAAACTTCTTTTTACCTCTGAGGAATAAAAACTTGTGATTTTGGGGGGGCGTTGCATCATTGCCTTCTGGTGGGAGTGGAGGCCCAGCCTTGCTCCTGGAGAGCTGCTACTGGATTTGAACCACCAAGTCAGTGGGCCACAGTCCTGCACACAACCACTATGCCACCGGGGTTCAACCCTGTGATTTTTATAAATGAATGTTACAGTTGTTTTTCTTTTCTTTTCACTTCTACAGTTTAATTTAGAAACAAAATTACAAGAAAATAACTATAAAGATAGAAGTAGTATAAAAAAAGGTACAAGCAGTATCACTGCTAGTTGTTAAACATTACATATGGAAAGTAACATACTGATGCTATATTAAAATGAACAATTTTATTTAGTAGAGAATTATATTAGACTTTTAATGATTATATAAAACAAAATTTTAGCATTCTCCATTGACTGTCTATTTACAAGTATGTGTATCTAAACTTCCCACAAATTGATGAAGAATTTGGGAAGAGTAGAAAAGTAAAGCAATTACCATAAGCAGTGAATATATTTGACTTTTTTTCAGTCCTAAACTATATCACAAATTCCCTTATCCAACAAAGCCCTATCATTCAAAAGCGTGAAATTTGATTACAACATAGACATGAAATATCCAGAAATTCTATTCATTGCACTGATTGAAAATGAATATATAAAGAAAGAGGTGGTTTACTTAAGCTCCCTGGCAAAAGTACTCCATCCAGGCTGCCTGCCATTAGGTAACCTGGCAGCATCTTCTGTAAATCTAGTTAACCCCCAGGATTACTTTTACTCCCCCAACCTGGAAGCTCATCTTGGATGCTACTGCTGTAGTTGTAACTGTCCCCTTTTATCTAAAAACAAGCATTGATGATAATTGCCTAGCTTCTGCACTGCTTAGATTTTCAAGGAGTCTTTGACAAGCCTCCTCTGTAATGTTGTTACTAGCAAAGATTTAGAAGGAAAATTCACATATTACAAATATCTGAACTTAATTTTACTTGCAGTTGGATCATTGTAATGTAAGCACAAAAAAACCGACAACAATAATTGCACCCTTAATAAATATCATCAAATCCATGTTATTGTATCAGGAAAAATGTGAATTTTTAAAAAAGAGAATATGCTTGGAAACATATTTTTTGTCTCCTTGAGTTCATTGTAATCAGTTTTCCTTTCTTGTTCTGAATAACCACACCTTGTCTTCTCTGAGTAGATGCTCACTAACTGCTGCTTTCTGAATTCTTTATTATAAAAACATTGCCTCAGATATTTCACAATTGGATAAAGTATTCCATGCTTTATTAGCTTCTTTCCCCTATAGACAAAATTCAGCCGGTAAAGATGTCATTCTTGTTCTTTGAAACAAGTAGATTAGTCCATTTCTCATGGGGTTCGGCAAAGTCCTTCAGCAGACGTGACTGGCAGAGGAAGAAGCTGAAGATGGTGGCCCCAGGGGAGAAACTGCTGACTTGATAAATCTTTGGGTCATCAAAGGTCATCTCTTGATGTCTGGAAGAAAGATTGACTTACTAACAAATATCAGCAAGAGATCTTTCTGTAGTGTAAAATATAAAGAAAACAAACTAATATTGAAAGCAACTGACATTTGCTTGCTACCACCGCCGATACTCAAATAAACAAAGGGGAAGTGCTTCCCGTTATAAATTTGCTGAGTGATTTTTAATTTAAACGTCACTGCAGCAGGAAAGCGTGTGCTTTCATAATGGTGCGGATGTTCGTTGTTGTATAGGAAATACAGCACGAGCTCTTCAACTGACAACATTTAAACAAAATTATGGCCACATTCTGGAAATGCTACTTTGAAATCTAAAGTAAAATAGATTTAAGATTATAAGGTGCTTTATAAAAAACTGCTAGAAATTTAAAATTAAACAGAGAGTTCAAGTTGACCTAGTAAATCTTCCCACAATTTCTGCCTGCAACATTTTAAACATGTAAGAAAACAGCAATAACTGAGAAAAAAAGAACCATCCTACTACTGGGTTTCACCCTATCAGCTACACCTGATTTTAGTGACAATTATGTTTATTTCTTAAATCATTCATTTTAATAATTGTGCAATTCAAATGTTCGGAGTGAGTGTATGCTAACACTGGCTGCACCCATGTTTAGGAAAAATTCTGGCAGTATTACCAGTAAGTCAGTTATCTGCCTCCTAGCGCTACCTGGATTCGTCATCGGACATCTTGTCAGGGCTCTTTGCTTTGATCCCTAGTGAAATAATTTCATATGCTAAGTCTTCAGTGTGGGAGCTTTGCCCTAGGAAATTTCTTAACTAGGTCTTATGGTAGTAATTCTTATTAGAAACAGAAAAGAGGGAACACAAATTTAATCCCATAAAAAAGAAACTACATGATCCCAAAGAAAACAGAAACTAGTGGACATGGGAGTGCTTACAATGATCCAAACCACCCACTAACTCATATTTTTTTCTATTTTAGTTGATTATTATCATGAAACACACAACTTCACACACAGACACATATAAACTATTAGGCTGCATCTGACAAGAATTAAATATGAATGATATATTTTTTTAATGTTTTGGAAGGTGAATATTGGGATATTACCCAAGAATCTTTGGATATCATCCAATGCTTGTTGCAATTATTTCCTCCTGACAGCTAATCCTAAACATGTATGTAACATTTTTCTTTTCCCATCCAGAGTGTTATCAATAAAATATACATAAATTAGATGAATGCTAAGTACATCTGATAGTATAAAATTTTAAGGAAATGTAGAAACCTCACCTGTAACAATTAAAATAATCTGCCAATATTTTGGAGGTGTAAATTGTACTAAATTGGGGACAATAGGGATTTATTCAGGAAACTAGGGTTTATGTGAACCCTTCATGAATGACTTTTGAGATCACATAACAGTACTACAAAGCATACCTTTGATTTCTTTAGACACTTTATAGGTGTTATTTTCAATTCTTAAAGAGTTTGGATAAAAATTGTACTTTTGCTCCATGGATGGTATTCAGATACATTCATGTTAACTGTGTCATAAAGCTGTCAAGTGAAGAAGTTGAGTCTCTAGTATACATTTATCTGATTCTGATATCAAATCGTTGATTGAACAAAGGCTGACCACAGTATCAGAGCTTAAATGGTGATAATATGGCTTGCAGAAGGCTGTGGATGACAGCGGGAGCTCAAGATACATTTGTGGAAAGTTCCTAGGAAATAAGCCTCTGGTGAACTCCCTCTATCCATAAATGAGGGAAGGGAGAAAAGTGGTTACTAACCGGCGTTCATTGGTGGGTGAATATCAAAGCGATAAGCCTGACTTGAATGTTTAAAACCTTGTTGGTGGATTGCCACTCTGATGCATGCTGGACCTGACTGGTTTTTACCATTTTCTGTATTCATTTTGTTTGTTTTGTTTTTTTGTTTGGGATTTATCTCAGATGTGTCATGTCATTGCTATATGTTTTTCAGAATATGACACCCAGGCATGATGAACAGGGACTGCAAGTAGAGGCAAGGTTTCTGGACGGAGTACAGGGGTGGTGGAGCACGATGGGGGTAGGAGATGATGTCAGGAAGTGCAGGAGGAAAAGAGTGTTTGGAAGCTGATTGTGGTAGCGATTATACATACTACTTGATATGATACAATATACTATAGAATGATAGAATATATGCATTAACTCCCAATTTTAAAATAAAAGAATATTACCACATCGGTGAGTAGCCAGTAGCAGATTACAGACTTTCTATTTAGTCTGTTTTAGCCTGGAAACTTCACTGAACCTTGCCCAACATGGGACCCTGTTGGCATTTAAAATACCAGTGAAGTCTGCTCACATTCTTATTGCAAGAGCAATTGTTGATATATACAAGCTGTTCTATAAGGGAAAGACAAGGCAGAGATCTCCATAAAGGTTCATACAGTCAGAAACTGAAAGGGGCATTTTCCTTCACCTCAGCAACCGTGAAAGGATGCAAACTGTTCTTGACCCAAACACTTGTAGGATCAGAATCTAGGATGATTTGAGGAATATATCTAAGTAGGAAAAAGAGAGGCTTCAGAAATCATTACTTATAAACTCATGCCAGGAGAGGTAGGATGGACCTCAGATGGATGATTATTCTTATAAAGTCTCTGTAGAATAGCATAAAATAATTCATCATATTGTCATCTGGGGTGATTAGGAGCTGGATCTGGACAGTGAAGGAGTTGATTTTTCAAGGACAACTTGGAATGAGAAAGCTCATATACAGTGAGTAAGCATAAAAAAATAACACATTCAAACAACTCATTTTATACAAAATAAATAACATCCCAGTGGTTAAACTAATATATTCTGTATGCATGTATATAAATATGTATATGTATACATGTATATATAAATATTATCCCCCAGCCCCTAGCAAAACTCATACCCTCCTTGTCAAGACACATCACTGACATTCAAGCTAAGGCGAAAGGCTCAGCCTCCCTGGAGAAGCCCAAATGTTGGTATTCCATCTCCCTATTTTATTGCCTGAATACAAAGCTACATTTAACTCATTTGTATGGGAACATGACCAAAAGAGCAATACCTGTGCTCAATGAATTCCATGAATAAGCAAGAATACGCATTCATCAATGAATATTGTTTCAAAAACTGGTCATTCCCACACTGTTTACACTACCTAGGCTATGCTTGTCAGGAGTCTGAAAATTAACCTGAGCCAAGGATTCTGACTCAAGTGTGTTTGGGGAGGTACCACGAGCATCCAGAGAGCCTTTGCCACTTCCTCTTTCCTAGTGTATCTCTCCTGAAGTTTCTCAAGCACAGGTTGCTCTGCACTATCCTCTGTGCCCCTACGCAATTGATCACAAACACATGTGAGAACGGTCCCACTACCAGCTGGTTCCAGGGTGGTGTATTCTGGATCTGGATTTACAGACTGAGAGATTGACTTCTTTGGTGACACTGTCAGACAAGTCTGGGATCCCTAATTGCAAGATCTGCAGGTCAAACACATTAGTCACTATGCAAGAGAAAGATAAAGCTAGCTGCACCTCTTACATGAGAAACAAATAAAGATATACAGCCTCAGAAACCCAAATGATCATGAGTCAAAATTATGAGGCACTCTTAAATGTGTGCTCTTGAGTTTTGGTATGGGTAGGGGTAATGACTAATGTAAACTATTTTGAGTGCTACACTAAAATAAAAGAGCAATAGAACTAATGACATAGGAATTCAATATAGCAATAAGCACTGGGTACAATTTTATGAATGAAGACTGAGGAGAAAGTAAAATAACTGGTGCTTTTAGAAATCTTCATAATTGGTTTTCTTTATTTTTGCATATTCATAAATAAATCTTCCATTACATGAAATAAAATCTAATCATGAAGTACATTTCTGGAAAATATCAATACTTCAGTGTCACTATTGTCACCTCTACTCCTGACCAAAAATTGTAGCTAAAACAAATGGCCTCCGTGTTCCCATTTATATATTCATTACAGCCTTTATCTGTGGTATCTATATAATTGACAATTTAAGGATCATGTGTGTAGGCATGGATTCCAGCCTGTCAATCAAATCATAGCCAATGAGGCCTCTGTATGGTCCTGGGAAATCCTGATTTTCCTCATTGGAGGTGGGAGACACTTTCTCTTTTTGCTCATTCCCTGTGAGACATACCTGAGGAGAAGCCACATGGATCTACCCTGAAGCATCCTGGACCTAGAGAAGATACATGAAGACCCCTGTCAATACTGAGATGCATAAGATGCCACTGGATTTACAAGAATTCCCACCTACTGGCCTGTGATCTTCCTGCATTCAGCGTCACTGCATGCATTTCCATGAGTCTAAAGAGGGCTTTATAGATTGCTGTCAGACATATGGACTCATTTCTGACTTATGGATTTGATCTGAACTACTCTTGTATATAAAGCTCTTTCTTATACATATATGTCTCCATGACTGTGTTTCTATAGTCTACTCAGACTAACACAGCATTTAAACATTAGTCATATTCTCTTTACTAAAAAACAAGCAAAAAACTAAAGAAAAACAGCTTTCCTAAGTTACTGAGACAATTAGAGGAGTAACCCAAACTTGTGGCTAATTTTTGTCTGTTGCTTGTTTGTTTTCAATTTACTTGGATCATTGCCAATGGAAATGGAAGCAATTGTCATAAAACAAAATGACATATTGAATTAGGCAAATCCATTCAGTTTCCTTCAAAGTGTTAGACATGATGTCTCTTAGAGGACTAAGGAATATGTGTTAGTCTGGGTAGACTAGAGAAACTAATTCATAGACATGCATATGCATATAAGGGAGTGGTTTGTATACAAGAGGAATGGAACATTGAGAACGCGTCCCAACCAAGTCCAGTGCAAGTTCATAAGTCTGATGATAGCCCATATATGTGATACCAATCCAAATGTCCTCTTCAGATTCATGAGGCATATGCAATGACACCAGGACAATCACAGGCCACTGGTTGCAGTGTATTGTCCATCCAATGGAGGTAGAATCATCTCAGCACTGGCAGGGGTCTCCCCCTGACTCCTCCAGTTTCTAGGACTCAGGGTGTACCAGCATGCTGCCAGGTGTCTTGTCAGTCACAATGTCTTCCAGGGACTGAGACTTGTTTCTTGTTAGTAGAGCATCTCCAAGAGGGAAAATACTGCACGATTTCCCAGAATTCTCAGGAGAAAGCCCTGCCCTCATAGAGGTCTCATTGGCTAGCTATAGATTGACTGGCTAGACTCCACCCCTACCCTCTCAATCCTGAAACTGACAGGATTACATGACTGCCACAGAACACCTGCCTCAATCCATTTTCAGACACTTCATATGCATGTGAAAACTTAATAAGGAAATTAGGAAAGTAACAGATTCATTTAGATTATAGCACTGACAAAGAACATTGAAAAGAGCATGCATGGCCAGAAGAATGAACTAATAAAATTTGAAATAGGGATAGAGAATATTTTTTTCTTAGGAATAAAAGATGTTAAGACTTCATTTCAGGTCAGATCAGTCCCTGGAGAAGAATATCAGGCTTGTTTAAGACAAAAGGTGAGATGGATTTGCAAACTGGCAGCAATCACGAGGCTCAAACATAATAACAAATGTGAGCCAGCGCATAAGTAGGCTTTGTGTGCATTGGTATCTGTAATATCTCTATGTGCCATAATCAACTACACACCACCCAAGATCTATAGCATGTCTGAAGGAATTCCTAGTAGGTTCTCAATATTCTGTCAGCCATGATAACATTAACAAAAAAATTATATTCTAATAAAGAACAGATGGTAAAAGATAATATCATCAAGTTATACTTAGGGCTTGAAAATTAACATCTCGATGCATAGCAAAATAAACTTTTGAAGCTATTATGCTAGAAAGTATGCAAATTAATCTTAACAAAGGGCTCTCTCTTCCTTTATTGGCCCTCTAATGCACCCAAAATGGATCCTCCTCCAGGAATCAGTCTCTCCTGAAGAAATGTTGAAATCAAGTGAGAACCCTGCAAGTGGGTGCTAGAGAAACAAATCATAAATATGGAGTGAGATAGTTAATGTTTAATGTGCCAACCTCATGGATAAACACATGTGGATTAATTGAAGGACAGAGAGATAAATGGCTCAGTGAGTCTCGCTATTCAAGTTCTCCTGGCTCTTGCTTTGTGATGGTCAGTCCGGGGTGTGGCAGCCTTAGCCAGGTCCCTGCTTCAGCTGGCAAAGCTCACATCCTGCAAAACATCCCTGAGCAGAAGCCACGTTCCCCTCCTCCCCCAATGCAACCCTAAGAAATGGAGCAGCTGTGTGGAGACCCCTGCCAGCCCAGAGATGCTACATGCTCACTGATTTGGCTTTTTTCCTGCTGTTGGCACTGTTGCATGTGTCTTGTGAGATGGAGGAGGATTTTGTGAATTGCTGTTGGATATATATGTTGGACTAGGGAGCTTGGGTACCACTGGATCAGGATGCTTTCTTGATGTGCACTTATCCTTTATATAAAACCCTCTCTTAAAATATGAGTTTCTGTGGACTTGTTTATATAAAGTACCAAGACTAACACATGGAGAGTGGGTGTTTGTTTGACGTCTCCCACAGGGAAGGGTTTCCCCTTGGGTAGCTAGAGGTCAGATATGTCTATATGATTTACAGAATTGTTTTCTGGAAAGAATACGGGAAATTAAAGTTTTGATTATTTCCTTTGGTTATTGTCATTGACTATTGTTTGAGATGATGACAATGAATGTTGTTAATATGTATTTTGAGTTAAAGGATAGAAAACACCTCTTGAATGTCTCAAAAACCATGATGCTTAGGGAAATGACAGACAAAAGATCACAATGGCTGACAGAAAGTCTGGCTCTGGCTTGATGCTGTCAGAGGTCTAATGCCACACTTTTTTTCTTAATGGAATAGTTTAGAATGGGATTAATATAAGATAAATAAGGATTGAACTCTGCTTTAGGAATTGAGTTTAGTATATAATTCACTTTGCTTACTCTGATTTCTTCTACTTATTATTGTTCATATAAGGATTAATAGAAATGACTATTGGTAAGTATGACAATAGAGATTTTATAAGCCTTGACTTTTGTCATTAAACTTTGAAACGTTAAATGGGCTTAGAGCATATCTGCAAAGAAGACTCTGAAAAGATAACCCCCACCCAGTGCTTTGGAATGCTCAGGACTATTGCATTACAAAAGATTTGCTTAGGAGGCTGTTGACAGATTGAAGAAAAATGAACCTTTTGGCTTTTGAATCTTGAATTAGTGGTTGTCCGAAACTGGAAAAAATCTGGAGTGCTGAAGAAACTCTCTGCTCTAGGACTGAAGGATTAAAGGGAGACTGTGTGTAAGTTGAAATGCTTGTTAGGTAACCACCTGGATTGACTTGTTGAGTGGAAATGAAAGAAATGCAGTATTAAAGAGATGAGCTGAGTCTGACCACTGGCACCCATGGACATGGTTTACAGGAACTACAGGCGCAGATGAGAGTGAATTGACTGGTCTGAAATTCATGCCCTAGCCTAAGAGTCTACGGTTGTTGAGAATTTGTGATGGGGCCCCAGTTTAAAGGCAAGGTTAACAATGGACACCCTAATGAGTTTAAGTGAGGCAATCTACATTGAGTTGACCAGAACCCAGCTAGATGAAGAGAATCTATTAGCGCCTGCCAACTAAGCATGTTGCTACTGACTTCATAGACAGCCTGTCCTGATTTGATTTTGCTTGTGGATGAGAAGATTCTGCTCTTCAGATAACAGAATTTTCTTCTCAGAGCACTGGGTTGAAATAAGTGGGCAGAATAGAAATTGAATACCCAAAATTGGGGGGATAAAGGCATGAAGTGACTGGCTTGCAAACTTTGAAAGTTGGGGGAATACATTCATACGATTATAGGATTATGGTGGAGGTGTTGCCTAACTGCAATTGTTAAGCATAGGATATTTATCCTTTGTTCATTTATAGAATGTTTTGCTTAAATGAAGGTGGCATGTATTGAACTCTATGCATTTTAGTTTTATCCAGTTATGTACAGATATGATTTCATTATTGTGTGTTTGAAAATTATATATGGCTAAAGAATGGTGTGGATGTGTCAAATTGACAAGGAATGGTCGGTGGTAGTTACATAATCTGTTGTCAATTTGAGACTTAGGCATGAAAGGGTGGAGTCTAGCCTGTCAATCAGGTTGCAGCTTGATGATCTCATGTGGAAGTGCTCAGGAGACAAACAGTCACTCCCTAGGAGAAGAGCTTGTTGACAAGCTACTCTACAGCCCTGGAGTTGAAAGAGCATGTGGAGACCCACGACAACACTGAGAAGCCTGTACTGCCACTGGACCCACAAGACCTTTCTCACAGTGCCCTGTGATCTTCCTGCATTCACATCATTGCATGTGTTTCATGAGTCTGAAAAGGACGTTATAGATTCATATCAGATAAATGGGCTAATTTCAGATTTGTGGACTTGATCTCTACTGGACTGGCATGTTTTTTCAATATTCAGTTGCTCTTGTACATAAAACTCTTTCGTATACACATATAATTGTCTATGAATTTGTTTCTCTATTCAACTCAGATTATAACAAACTTACATGAATAATATGTCGTGAAACAGTGGCTTCATTATTTTTTCTTTCTTAAAACAAAAGTTCCTTTCATTTTCTAGCAATAATATTTTACTGTCAGTAAGCAAAATGTCTGGTTTTGATACAAATCTTATAGCGATATGTTTAAAATTTTGTATTACTCTAAATGATATTCATGTTATATGTTTAGATATGAAAATACACTAGTTTTGTATAGATTTTCTTATTAAGACTAAAAATAAATATTAAATTGATACAAAATAAAAGTGGTTAATATTACTATTCAATTCATATAAAAATAGAAAATAAATACAACATAATAAAATATTATTTTATAGGCACATATGCATATTGCCTGGAACACTTTTACAAATTAAAAAAGCAATACACTTGATTTATTTCACAATGAATTATAATTGCAAATTTAAATATCCCAATTACTAATAGAAGACACAGACATTTTGCTACTTCATAAATAAGAACTAATTTAAATACATTTACTGCACTGTAAGCTGTTGTATGGTTTCCATTCAGTCTAATTAAGCAACCATGAAATTAAAGGAAATAATATTACATTTCCCATCACATTATGATTTTTTTCTCCCTTTTCTAGTGAGAAGGAATAGCAGAAAAGCATTATGCTTATTCTTCCTAATTCTGTAAATTTTTCATATTGTATTATATTTTGCAGCTAAAACTGCATTATTTTGGTGCATGTTACTTTTCATATTCATAATTCATATTGACATTTCATATTCTTTTCATATTTTCAAATTTGAAAAGTAAGGAGACAATTTTTCTATTATTTTGGAAAATTATATTTAAAACATAATATTGATGAATGAAAATCAAGGACATGATATGTTTGTCTACCTTCTTTGCTTCCTTTTTGTTTATGCTCAATTTTCACCTTTCTCATGTGTGTAGTATTCACACATTAAATACCACAGTTGTCAAACACTCCATCCAAAAATTTTCCAATTCCATTACACTTCCATTAACTTTTTGCTTTTCAAAGTATTTATCAACTAAAAACATACTATATAGCTTACTTATCCAAGCATGTGTATGCATAATCTCTCTCCATCCCTGTAAGATGCTGGAGAGTAAAGACCATTGTGCTTCAGGAATGTATGCCAGCTTTATTGAATATTGTTTCTTGAGTGAGTAAAACCAAACCCTGTCATGGGGTGGATTCCAACTTATAGTAATCCTCATAGTCTGTCAATTCCTGCATCTCTGTTGCTAATGCCTTAAGTTGGGCTTCATCCTTCAGTACCATTGGTTCTTGATCATATGCAATCTCTCAAATGGTTGGATGTCAAACATTTATTTATTTTTTGGTATAATGACTGTGTACTTCTTCTATTTTCATTTATGGCTCCGAAGGCATCCAATATTTTAAACTTCCAATCCTTCATTATTGCAATTAAAGCTTTGAATTTTTTCTTCAGATTTTCAGTTTGAAATATGCCTCCATGTCATTAAGGCTTTTCAGAACCAGGTTTTTAAAATTTTAATTACAAAACTATTTTCTCAAGTTGCACTTTGAAATTTTCTTTTCAGCTCTTATACTTTGTCATTTCTTCAATTAGCTTTAGCTATTCAATGAACAAGAGTAAGTTTCAAAATCTGATCTGACATCAACTTTATCCTTTTCCTCTTTCCTGTCTGTATAGTAACCATTTATTTATTCATGGATGATGTTCTTGATGTCACTCCACAGTTTGAAAGGTCTCCTGTAATTAGTGGTCAGTGAGTCAAATCTGTTTTGAAATATTCTAAAATTTTAGTTGAAGGTATACTTAAGGTCATACTTTGACTCTCATGGAATTGTTTTAACTTTCTTCAATTTCAACCTGAACTTAGCTATCAGCAATTGATGTTTTTAAACCGCCAGGTCCTAGCCAAATTTTGGTTAATATGTTCAGCTACTCCATCATTTCTTCCTCAGATATAGCAAATTAGCTTCATCTATGTGTTCTCGCTAGTAAAATCATGTCTATAGTTTCCAATGATATTGTTGAAAATATATGTGCAATGTAGAATTAGTTTGCCCTACAAAATTCTATCATGTGATATCCAGATTTTTTCTATCACTAATTTTTTATCACATATTTTCCCACAAGAATCCCTTGCTTGTTGACAACTATTAAAACCATTCATCAATAATTATAATGACCTTGATTGCATGTTTGATCAATTTCAGACAGAAGAAGTTTGTAGAATTCTTCAATTCCATCATCAATAGCTTTAGTAGTTGGTTTTTAAATTTAAATAATATTTGTATTAACTAGAATTTCTTCATGGTGCATAGATATTATCAAATCCTTGCTAGCACTATAATTAAAGATAGATTTTTTAAATACATTTTTGAGGATGGCAGTAATGTCATACCTTTGAATTTGTCATTGCTGGCTAAATAAACTCTATAGTTGTCTAACTCAAAATGGCCAATACTGTTCAACTTCAGTTGTGAATCCAGTATCACTGATCTTTATATGTTCCTTCTAATTTTGATTACTTCCAATTTTAATATATTCATGAACATACATTCCCTGTTCCCATTATAAATAGGTGATTTCAGCTTTTTCTTCTCATTTTGAGTAATGCTCCATAAACAAATAAAAGTCCTGACTGTTTTATTTTGCTTTTACATTTAAGTCTTTATGGTCAACTTGACTTTGGTCGCACAGTCCTTCTTCAGTTGTATTCTGAGTTCTTACAACCTGAGAGACTCATCTTCTGTAATCATGTCTGCCAATGTTCCATGGTTATTCATAAGATTTTCAGTTGCTTATCCCTCACTGACAGGAGCAACTTATTCCTATTTCATTGTCTGTGCTTAGTTTAACCACTACTGAAACTTATTCATCTTGTCTTGACAGGTATTAGACTAGGGATATAGGTGTTGTCTCCACCAAATGCCAAAGGAAAGGGCTTGCAAAGAAATCGGGCACCCTTTAGACAACTATGGGAAAATACCTAAGCACCAGACATCACAGATGCTCTTAAATTCAGGCAATAAGGTCAACCAGTACCTGCAACCATGCTTCAGTCCCAAGTGGGGATAAGAGGAATAAATCCACTCCCTCTTTTGGGTGCTGTCTTATAATTCTGAGGGTGGTATCTCTCCAGTGTTCGGGGTGCGCACAAGTCTGTGCCCCTTGGGCTCTCTCTCTCTCTCTCAACTTTCTTGGTCTTTACTCTGGTTTTGTGCTTTCATTCTAGAATCTTTTTTCATACCCTCTTGAAGTGTCTACCTTTAGTTGAAAACTTTCCCCTGCCGCCTCTCTCCACCTGCAAATACTCGCCACTCCGTCCCACCCCCATCCCACATACCTTGCTTCCTTGCAGGATTCCCAGGGATAGTCTGTACTTTCTGAAACTGTATTACCCAAAACATCATTTTGCCTCATAAAAGTTACTTGGATTTACAAAAGTGCTCCTGGCATGTGAATTGCTTCGATGGTGAGAAGCTGAAAAGTTAAATCATCCCAGAAACTCAACAGTCTGACCATGTTGGTATTTGAATTACCAGTGATATATGTTCTATCATCGGAACAACACTCAAATCATCACAGTACAATAAGATGAAAGACAAGTGGTGGTATTAATATTTAATAATACTCATAGTTCAGTGGCCACCTTTTTGATTTTGCTTATTAGTTATGCTAGGAAAATGAAGCATAAAATTTTCCATAACACTATTTTTATTGTTTGGAATTTATGTTTGTTTAGAAAACAAACCAAAAAACCTGTTTATTGGGAGGGAAATTAATCATATGTGTTCATTTAACAGCATAGCATTTGAAGGGTGTATTTATTAATGTCTTAAATATGAAGCCATTTTGTAATTTTTTTCAAAAATTATAATTCCCTTCCCCCCAAAAAAATAATTAACACAGTAACTAAGTCAATTCTGAATCATAGAGATTCTATAGAACAGAGTAGAATTATCACTTCAGGTTTTTGAAAATGTACTATTTACTGAAGAAGCAATCTCGTCTTTCTTCTAAGGAAGGGGTGGTAGGCAGGGTTCTCTAGAAAAAAAAAACTAGGATATTTATATTTATATACAGCACAAAGAAATATAGCAGATAATTGGTCCACACAGCACTACAAAGGGCTCCACTCACTTCCGTGGAACAGTTAATATACTGGAAATCTGTTGACTCAAAAGGGCGGCTGGCTCCTAACTCGGGAGTTTAGGGAAGCAGGCACAGATGGGTTTTAGAACTCAAGCAAGGCAAAACCAAAGGATACACTAACCTCAAGCTTCAATGGTGTATACACCAGCAGCGTGGAGGAAGAGGTCTCAAAGAAACCTCAAACTCTGGTGACATAGTCCACAGGAGAGCTTGTCCCACAGGTGTGTAGCTCTCAAGCTGATGCAGAGAAATACCTAGAGCAGCGGCATGCTGGGCCAATCACCAGTGAGCAAGAGAGAGACGGGGGCAGGCCTTGTGGAGTCATCTTTCTTTTTGCCCTCTCAGCAAACTGCCACCTGATTAATCTCGCATGTTCCTCTTGGCTAGCGTGGCACCGTGGACGTCCCTCTTACAGAAGGCCTAGTAGGTTTAAACTTCCATATTGATATTAACAAACCAACACTTTATCACTAAGCCATCAAGGATCTTGACAGTACCCTGGGCCTTGGTATAAGTATGTAATCTTGCTATGACTCTCACAGGTGAAAATGGACATTTGAATCTGAATGTTAGTTTGGATTAACTTTGTTCCTGTCATTATGCTGGGGCACACGGTGGGTTCAGGAGAGATGAGTAAAACCACGGCTGTTATCTGGAGGACACTGGTAAGATGTATGATTACAATGAGACCCAATTCTCTTTTGATCAGAAAATCAATGCCAAACAGTGCTCCTAATGCATAGAATGTGTAAATTGTGTAGCTTCCATCTTTCTATATTAAAAAAAAGTTCTGTTGCATGTTTCTGATTTATAGGCAGACAAATTTTACATTAAAATACACTTTGTGTTTGTCCTCAGTAGCTGCAGAGAAATGCCAATTTATCTAATTTGATGACATGTGAACTATGCTTCTAGACATATACTGCATATTTCATCCTCTACAAATATTATTTCTTCAGGCCACAGCTGAACAGAAGAGTGTAAGACAAGAATGAGTAACAATCTTATTGATAAAGAAAATAACCTTTGGCCCTGAGCACTATTGAGTGTCAATTGACACTCCAGCTCCATAAATGCTCACTATTTTCTTTGAATGATTTGGAAGGCAGGCGGATTTTCTTGGAGAGTAATTTAACATTTTCTGTCGCATCCTTCAGGGGCTGCTCTTGATTCTACCACCTGCAATTCCTCATTAGCAATTGCCTTTGCCCTTTGACCCGAGTTGCCTCTGAAGGTTCACCTTTGCTCTTTGACACTCTGGACCTCATTTCCCATCATGCAGTCTCAAGTGCTAGCTGTCTTTGATGAAATAGAAGAGAAGGGTGTGTCTACGGGTATTGGTCCTCTTTCATTCACTGATAGTATTCGTTGTTCTCATAATACATGCAATAATTTGCAGATTTGAGTCGATGTAGTGCACTCAAATCTCTGACTACATACAACTGTCCACCAGCCAATCAGGTTGCAGTATCCAATGAAATAAATCCATCTCATCTGACAGAAATTTATTTCTACATGTGATGTGTTGTGATTCCAGGAGGTATGAGAATAAAATTGTGAGAGCAGAATTTATAGGCATCTTGGTGGTGGCCTTTACCAAGATGCATTATGTGTTATAGTTTTTGTGTTTAAAAAGCAATTAATACAAGTTTCAGAAATTTATAGAATCAAAGACTAAGAAAATAACTTCAGGATTAACTTTATGATTAAACTTTCCTGCTTCTAGTGTTTCTTAGGCATATGTGTTATATGATGAGAACAATCAGAACTCTAAGTTCTGTAAGGATAACAATATAATTTCAACATTTCCTTGAAAAAATTTAAGAATGTTGTCTTTGGAAGATACATTGTTGTTTTCCCTTCTGCTCCAGCATAAGCCATAACTGCTAAATTGCCCCCAAGTGGTCAGGGCAATTGTAGTGTCCTCGTTTGTATGTTCTCTTGGTGGTTGCAGAGATTTAATAGCATCTGCCTTTTCTGCCTTTGTCTATATTCTGATCTTCTCCTTTGTTCAAGGTTAGTTTTAATAGTTTTACTGAAGACCTAGAGCACAAGTAATTATTTCACATCAGCAAATGCATTTGGAAAGTCTATGTCTTAAACGATATCCCCATTCATACACACACTGAAAGGTTATAGGCAGCATTATTCTAAATAGAGCTATGCAAGATGCAAAAAGAGAAACCATTTATTAAACTCAATGAACCTAAATTTATAGGGCAGAGAAAATTTATGGTTTATAATCATTAACTATGTAATTAGTGCATATCATATTCTAATCAATTTTATAAGAAATGCTATCACATTATGAATATGTTTAAAATATCAGAACATGCTCATGGAAACCATTTCCTCAATGTTTTTGTTTTCCTTGCTAATAGTATAAATATGTATTTGATCAGAAAGAATTTGAAAATATATATTTACATTCTTGATATCTCTTTGGATTAGTTTATTACCTACTGTTTTTTGTGATTGTTTCTATGTCTAGTTTCACTCTGTGCCAAATATTCTTTAGCGATTTCTCCCCTCACCAATTATTCTTACTGTTTAACATATGTATTCTATTTTTAAAATTTTGAAGTTAGTTTCTAATATTAATATAAATATAAATAACCAAACAAATTAGGCAGGGGAACAAAATAGTTTAGACCACAGACAAGGGCAAGAGCACTTCCCCTGTACTACTGAGTGGAACTAGATCCGGGAGAAACTTCTATTGTCAATTATGCTCTGTTTCAATTAAACTTTAAAAATAAACTTTTTAAAGATATTGCCTCAGAGGTAGAGAATTGATACCACCTGGACTACAGTCTCTAAAATTTCTTGTAGCAGACTTTGGCAACAATAAGCCATTTTTTGCTACTGACCTTCCTAGCTTTTAGATTGTGACATGATTAACCTACAGAGGCTTTAATAAAATTCTCCAGCAATCCCTCTGTCTGACTAGAGCAATTATTTTTCTTGGTAAAAGATAAAAACGTAATTCCAATAACAAAACGTTATAAATGAGAAATGGTCATCTTTTTAAAACAAAGATGGTGATTGAGGTTTAACAACTTAAGCATGTGGAGAGGAAGACAGACTGTCTCTGTAAAGTATCATTTGCACTCTGAGCTCCCCCACTGGGGGAAAGATTTTTTTCTCAAGAAATCTTGAAAAACTGCATTAAAGGGTCACAACATTAGAAAGCTTGAGAACCACTGAATTAAGGACATTATAGCGCATTCATATTGGCAGTCCTATAGAGGGAGGAATTCATTTATTTATAGGAAAATAATGATAAATTAAATGAAAAATAAATAAGGACCATATATAATACATTAATGTTAAATAAGCAAACAAGAATGAAAAAACCCATTACTCTCAAGTAAATCCTGACTTGCGGAGGGTCTATTTGTTATAAAATAGTACTGCTTATTAGGTTGTGTTGTTTTGTTTCTTGGTCTGTCAGTTTTATCTTAGTAGACTCCCAGTTCTTTTGTTTCTATACCATTGTATGGTTCCAACCAGCCAATATTTAGTTTAGTAAGTAAGTGCAATAGTTATACCACTTAGGGACCATTGCATGTGGTATGTTAGCTTTTTTAATTGTTTAATTAAATACTTTTATTAGGACCTCTTACATGTCTTATCACAATCCACACAATCATCCGTTGTGTCAAGCACGTTTGTACACATGCAGTCATCATCATTTTCAAAGCATTTTCTTTCTGCTTGGGTCCTTGATAATCAGCTCATCGTGTTTCCTCCTCCATTCCCTGCCCATCTTCCCACATCAACCATTGATAAGTTATTGATTCTCTTTTCATATCTTCCATATTTCTCTGTTGTCTTTCACCCACTTTTCTGTTGTTTGTTCTCCTGGGAGGGGGTTATAAGCTGATTCTTGTGATCAATTCCCCATTTCTCCTGATATCTTCCTCTTATCCTCCTGGTATGTCTATTCTCATTGTTGTCCCTGAGGGGTTTTTCTGTCCTGTATTCTCTGTGTTGAGGACTCTTATGGTCATATATGGTCTACTGCAATTTTAAGGGAGAATTGAAGTCACAAAAGTGGGGGGAAGGAAGCATTAAGAAACTAGAAGAAAGTTGTGTGATTCATTGGGACTATACTGCACCCATTAGCTCTCTCCCTTATGACCCTTGATCAAGCCCCACAAGGCATCCTACACCTTTCTTTCTACTGATTTTAGTTCACTTGTCGTTCCCTTGTCCCTGGGTTGGTTTCCCATTCTGTCAGAGGAAACCAGGCCCTAACATATCATCAGGGTACAGTAGGTGCAATTGTATAGCAATAATAAGTAAAGATTATAGTAAAGTCATAGAAAATATGAGAGATAGAAATAATGGAGTCAGACACATTTCATGGTAGCATGTTCATCTCAGTTTGTGGAGAGAGAGGACAGGAGGAGGAGAGGGCATGAGGAGAGGGGAGAAAGGGAGCAAGGGAGAGGAGTTGAGAGAGAAGTGACCAAGAGCTCCTTTATTGCTGACCAAAGCTTATAAATCTTTATAAATCCTTTGGGGATGTACATACCCCCTAATTATAGGTCAGCACACACGTGACAGGGAAAGGTTATGCTATTGGTAATGCAGCAAGGAGGGGAATGAACTTGGGACATACACACAATAGGAAGGGGAGGTATCAGGGTCTCACATGTGACAAGATGGGCAGAACCCAGACTCATGCTGGCAGCCTAATTTTGGATGTCACCGAACAGGTTTGAAGTGTTCCCTGGCCTTCATAAAATCCATTAACAGTAGAGTGTGAGCCCCACCTACTGAGACCAGACTGATTGTTGAAAGCTTTCAGGAAGAAGTAATCTATTATCTTTAATAGCAGGGTGTGTTCCCCCCCCCCACTATATAGTAATCTGGCAGGCTGGAAGTGTCTGATCTCTCACCATGAGTTAGCAAGTAAGCTCTAATATTTGGTAAAACTTGGAGGAGATAGTAATCCCACACTAATCCCTTCCTTTCCCCCCCCTTCCCCTTCTTCCATATCCCCCCAGTACCATCTGCAAATTATTTAGTTCTACTACCTTATCTAAATAGACCTTAATAAACACAAAAAGAAGGCAAAGCCAATCAAACAACAAAGGAAGTCAAGACCAACACAACAAAAACAACAAAAATACAAAAAGAAAGCCACTATAAATAGTGGAAAGGCCAAAAAATAGTTCAAGGTATATTTGTTGGACTTTGCGGGTGGTTTCCAGTTGAGTCTCTTCAAAGTCTATTTTTGGTATTCCCATACAGTTCTTCCCATTGCCACCCTTTCTGCTATGTTGCATGCCCTTAGTGTTTTGCTCCAGCATGATAGGGTCAGATTATGCACAATCCCTTCACTGTGTCTCTAGTGTTGTCCCCCGTGGCACTTTGTTATAGTGAGGGATGTCTTTTCTCCTTCTGGGGCCAACCTTAAGGTCCACTCTGTGCCTTGTCAGCTCTGGGAAGGAATATCATCCTCAGGACTCAGTGGGCCAGGATACACTCCCTTCCCTCTCCCTCCCTTTTTATTTGTGCTCCACCCCCCAAACTGTCGCACCAGTGTTGTTCTCTGAAGTATATTCTTCTGGGGGAAGAGGGGCCCACAGAGTTGGAATTGGGGCTGGCCCTAGAGACTTCTCTATTCACTCGCTGGTAGATGCCACTATGTTGTATTCACATCTTGGTGCGTGGGGTAGAAGCCTGTCTGTAATGTCCAGCTCCACACACCCATGTTTTGTTTTGTTTTCCTTTTTCTTTCCCCATCTTATTTAGTTGACTGTTGTATGTATCCCTGGATTGGGTTTGGACCCTGCCGTAGTGGCTGGACCTCACCTCAGAGATGTATGTATGCAGTAGTTTTATCCCGTACCCCATTTTTGTTTGTTAAACTTACTCAGTGAGCACATGTTGTACTTGCCCTTTTGTGCTTGGCTTGCTTCACTTAGCATGATTTGTTCCCACTCTTTCCATTAGGTAATGTGCTTCATGCATTCATTGCTGCTTTTTAGAGACACATCGTACTCCCTTGTATATGTGTACCACAGTTGATGGAAATGTGGGTTGTTTCCAACTCCTTGCAATTGTGAACTGTGCCCTGATGAACATTGGAGCACAGATGCCTAGTCCTCATTTTTTTCTTGCCTCTTTTGGGTTTATGCCCTTGAGGGGCATTGCTGGGCTGTATGGTAACTCAATTTCCATCTGTTTTAGTTACCATCAAATCGATTTCCATAAAGACACTATATACCTACAAGTCCACCAGCCATGAATAAGAGTTCCTATCTCCCCACAGCCCATCCAAAACTTGTTACATTCTGATTTTTTTAAATTAGTCTATCTTTGAGAATGTTAAGTGCTCTCATAGTTGTTTTAATGTGCATTTCTCTTATGGCTAATGATTGGGAATATTTTCTCATATGTTTATTAGTCATTAGGGTTACTGGTCCTGGGAAAACTTCAGGTCCTTTGCCCACCTCCTCACTGAGCAGTTAGTTTTTCTCTAGTTGTAAGCTAGAAAAGCATTGTAGATTAAAGTGATTATGCCTTTGTCTGATATGTCACTGCTAAAGATGTGTTCCCAGTTGTCTGCTCCTACTCCCACCGCCGGAGGGCAGTGATGCCCCCCCAAAAAAACACCCCAAACTAAAGAAAAAAATCAGTTGTCTGTCTGCTGATGCTTTGTTTCTGGATTTTCAACTCTTTTGCATTGACCTAAATATCTGTTGCTATACCAGTGCCACAATGTTTTGACCACTGTGGATATAGAATATGTTCTAAAGTCAGGTATAGCAAGCCTCCCACTTTGTCCTTCTCCTTGAGGAATTCTCTGCTAATTCTGGGCTTCTTCCCTCTACGTATGAAGTTGATAATCAGTTTGTTCCAAATCTTTGAAGAATGATGATGGTGTTCATATCGGGATAGCATTAAGCTTATAGAGTGCCTTGGGCAAAACTGACATCTTTACTATATTGGATCTGCCAATCTGTCTGCATGGGATATTCTTACATGTGTTGAGGTCACTCTTGGCTTCTTGTGTTAGTGTTCTGTAGCTTTCCTCCTACAGATCTTTTTTTTTTAGTAACATATATTCCTAAAGATTTCAATTTGGTTTTGGCCATTATAAAGGGGAGTGCTTTTTTAATTGCCTCTTCTGTGATCTTGTCTGATGTTTACAACACTCTAAAAGACTTCTGTTTGTTATCTTGCACGCTGCCACTCTGCCATAATTCCTCTATTGCTTCCAATACTCCATATAGAGATCTTCAATATGTAAAATTATATCATCTGTGAATAATGATAATTTCTTCTCTTTCTTCCCCAGATGGATAAGTTGATTTCTTTTCTTTGCTTTATGGTGTTAGCTAAAACCTCCAGTACGATATTAAATAGAAGTGGGGTCAAGGAGCATCCCTGTCTGCTTCCCTTTTTCAGTGAAATTGTTTTTGTCTTTTTTCCATTGATTACTACATTGACTCTTGGTTTTTCCTGTATAGCTTATATGATATTGAGGAATTTCCCTTCCATTCTTATCTTCTTGAATGTCTTAAAAGGAATAGGTTTAGAATGCTTTTTTCCCACATCTGTGGATAGTATGTGGTTCTTATATTTTTTTCTGTCAATGTGGTGACTAATAATAATGGTCTTGAGTATGCTGAACCATCCCTGCATCCCTGATAAATCCGACTTGGTCATGGTGAATTTTTTTCAGCGCATTTACTGTAGTGCTGTCTGTGTCTAGGCAGTTATAAGGATCATCTGGGCTCATTGAATTCATTATCATGGTGAACAACATGCTGAGATTCTGTTGTGATTGTGGACATCCATCTCAGATAGTCTAGGGAGCGATTGTTTGTCCAAGAATTTGTCCATGCCCTCCAAGTTGTTGAATTAGAGTACAGATGTTCTTAGCACTATTTCGTTATCCTTTTGATTTCCATAGATTCTGCTGTAATGTCCCCTGCTTTATCCCCTACCCTTGCTATTGAAATTTGTTTCTTCCTTTCTTTGATTAGGTTTGCTATGGTTCTATCAAATCTGTTGATCCTTTCCAAGAATCAACTTTAATTTTTCCCATTGTTTCCTCTCTCTTGTATGTTAGCCCTGTTTTTTCATTATTTATTCTCTTTTGCTATTAGTAGGATTGTTCTACTGACTCTTCTCTAGTTGGTGCAAGTTTTATGCCAGCATATGAACAAGAAGGCTCTCATCTTCTTTTTTTTCTTGCATGTATTGCTATCAAACTCCCTCTGATAAGTGTCCTAAAGGCTGAGATACATCGTATTTTCATTCTCATTGGTTTCTAGAAACTTTCTGATTATATCTCTGATCTAGACCAATACCCACTCCTTAAGCAATAGAGAGTTATTTATGTTCTAATTGTTGTCCTTTTTTTTCCCTTTATCATCCTTATGTTAATTTCCAGCCTTATGGCATAGTGGTTGGAGAGAGAAGTCTGTATTATCTCTGTGTGCTTGATCTATCTTCAAGTATGTGTCATGCGAGCTTGAAAAGAATGTGATTTTTTTTTTGCATTTGGGTGGAAAACACTGAAAATATTTATTAGGGAATTCGTTCAATTGTGCTGTTTAGATTTGTATCATCATTGCTAAATTTCTTTTCCTGTGATCTGACTTTTTCAGAGAGTGGTGAATTAAAGTCACCTACTCTAGATTGTTGAGCCTGTGATTTCTTTTTTCATCTTTTGACTGTGTATTTCACTGGTTTCTCATTGGATACATATATATTTTATGCTCATTAGTTCTTGGTCTACTATTCCCATGAGCATTATTTAGTGTCCTTCCTTGTATCCTGTTATGGCTTGTACCTTGAGATCAGTTTTGTCAGAGATTAAGGTTGCTACTGCTGCTTTTTTTCTCCTATGGAGTGACGGGTGGGTTTGAACCACTGACCTTACAGTTGGCAGCCCAATGCTTATCCCATAGCCTCACCGGGGTTCCTTCTGCTGCTTTTCTTGAATATTCATTTGCTTGGTATATTTTTCTCCTTCCTTTAATTCTCAACATGTTTTTGTCTGTAAGTGTGAGATGTGTCTCCTGTAGTGAAAGATCGATGGTATGTTTCTTAAGCCCTTCTGCTAGCCTTTGCCTTTTAATGCCTGAGTTCAATCCATTGTTATTCAGTGCTATTGCATCTATCTGTAGACTCTGTGTTGTTGTTACCTTAGACCTTTTGTGTTGGGTGTTTTCCTACCTACCTATCATCAAGCTGTGGTGTGTGTGTGCACGCATGTGTGTGTGTGGTTCCTTCTTTCCTTCTTTCCATTACTAAGCTCATGCTATTCTGGAGGCTATTTTCTCTTTGTCACCCTCTGGGTGGAGCTCTTCTCTTAAAAAAAATAGAGAAATAGCGGAACCCCTTGCAGTGTCCTGTCCAGCACTGCTTCATGTGATGTGGAGCATTGCCACAGGGGGCAGACTCGAGTTCTTCCTAGTGTGTGGACAGAGTTGCTGTAGGCAGAAGGTAGGGGGCTTGAAGTCAACAATGGCACATGAAAGTAAAGGGAGAGAGAAGAGGGAAAAAGAAAAGAAACAAACAAAGGAGAAAGAAAAAGTAAAGAAAGAAAAAATAAACCAAAACTATGCTTTCTGAGACTGATTGCTGTGGAAAAGAAAGAAGAAAATAATAAAGTCATAGCTGATCCCTAATCATCCGGACATGGGACTGGAGAGGTTTAAACCCTGCCTAAAGTTGGGGTGTGTGTGTGTGTGTGTGTTTGCATGCTCTTTTGGTGCAGGGACCCACAGGTGCTGAGCATAATTGCCCTAGTTGGAAAGACCACTGTGGAGGCAAGACAGGTTTCCTTACCAAAGTGCAGAACTGGAGAGGTCTGTCGTCGCTGCCTTGTGCAGTGTGTAGCACTCTCACCGAGATCAGGCAGGAGCTCCGCCTTGGTGTGGATGATGTTGCCCTCAGTGGAGAGTAGTGACTCGTTAACCAGTGACTCGTTAAGCAGTGGTCTGTGAAAGGAAGGAGAGGGAGAGAAGAGAAAAATAAAGAAAACTAAGAAACAAAACCTTGGCCTGTTGAGACTGCCTGTGGTGGGGAAGAGAGGAGGGGAATAGAAGAGGGAGAGAGAGAGACAGAGAGAGAGAAAGGAGATAGCTGAACCTGATCACCTGACTTTGGAGCTGGAGAAGTTTCAAACCTGCTTCGAGGTGACAGGGTGGTGTCCATGCTTGGTGTAGGAACACACAGACGCTGGGCAGAATGACCCTCATAGACAAGATCATTGCAGAGGCCAGGCAGAGACTTCTGCAGCAATGTGTGTGGAGCGCTGGAAATGACTACTAAGGGGGAGCACCTTTAGCCACATGTAGGGCCTTAGCACATCAGGCTATCCCCCAGCTAGTCAAAGGCCAGACAGAACCTCCCCAGCTGTATGTAGTACCACTGAGGGAAGGCAGTAGCTCTCTCCCCAACACCCATCCCAGCCCCATTGGGATTGTGGAGTGACAAAACCGCTGATGTTTGTCTTGTTTCCCCCACCCCCGCCAACCGGAAGTGAGTTTAATTAAATTGGCTTCCTGGCTATGGGCTCTCCATTTATGCTCAGTGAGATTATTCTGAGCATGATGCTTGCTCCAGAGGCTCTTCATTAAGGTAAAAGCCCCCAAGCTCTGTAGCTAACTTCTGGCCTTCCTTAGCTCTGGCTTCCTTAATATGTAGGACCTGTTCTGCAGGTTTGTCCTGGAATTAAGCAATGAGTCTACAATGTGCAGTTTTTTTTTTCTCTTTCCACACCTCCCACCTGCCCAACCGTGATGTGCAGTTTTTAACTGAAAAAAAATTTCCCCCTCTTTCCTAACATCGGGCTTGTGAAGTGCCCTGATTTCAAGGCTGTCACGCTGATACTCAGGAGAGGAGATCTAGCTTATCTGAGAGGCTGTTTTCTTCTCAGCCAACTGGAACTGAAATTGCTGCCAGTCTAACACTACCCGCTTGTGCTCTGCCACACTGTGATCTGACTCAGGTAAGTTTCCTAGTGTCTTTTCAATTGCTGCAAACCTATGGCTAATGGTCCCTACATGACCCCTAGGCTACCAGCACAAGGTGGCAGCGCAGGAAGCTCTGGTGTGGGGTGTGGTGACGAGCTTTCAGAAACTCTCTTCAAGTCTGCAGTTATGGCCACTGTAGACGGCAACCTAGAGTAATCACTACTTGCTGCAGGCCAAGGGCACAGGCAAGGACTCAGGTCTGAAGCTCATGAGCCCAGAACAATGAACCTAGCATATTTCAGTCATTGTCAGTTTCCTTTGTGGGTAAGAATTTTTAAAATGGGTGTCTGGGGTAGACCTTATTACCCTGTCTAATTTTAAGATCCAGTCTCGCATTCTCAATATCCTTACCTCTTAATTTCTTGGTCTGGCAGCAGGAGCTCTGGCTGGGTAAATCTACCTGAATTCCATCTTGAGTCCTACCCCATATGTTAAATTTTATATGAACTAATGAGAGATAAAAATTATATATTTTATATTCTCATTTTGACATATTTTTAATTATAGACAAATTAACACACAATCAGCACATAAAGTGTTTTGGTAACTGATTAGGAACCAAGAGAGAAGGTAGACAATAAGGATCAAGATTTCCATTTTTTTCTATTTTGTTTGAACATTATAGACATAATGTTTAGCACACACACATATAAGAAAAGTTCCTTTCAAAGAGTTCATGCAAAATGCATACTATGCAAAACACTACATTATTTTGTACCAAGATAGGCTCAGACTACCTTGTTATGGCACATCTGCCCAAGATCTGCTTTGGAAAGAACTGTTATAAGAGTAACATGAATTCTGCTAAAATTAAAACAAGAACAACCATTACATTTGCGAAGAAGTTTGGGTAGAATGGTGAAATGATTGGTGTTTTATGGAAAGCTTATTGTAACAATGCCCTCAAAGAAATAAGGAGTTTAAGACTGAATAACATGTTTTCAAAAGGAATGAGATGGTGTAGAAGTTGAATCCCATAGTGGAAAGTCATCCATATCAAGTTAGGGGAAGACAATTAGAGACCAGCTGAGATGCCCTCAATGAGGGATTGGCATTAATAGCAGAAACAATAGCCAACAACCAGTAACTGGTCTGGTTAATGCTATTCTGACTCCAAAATTAAAGGTGAGCAATGATTCTTCTAAATGGGCACTGACAATGTTGCATCCAGGTCCGCTGAAGCAAAAGAAGTTTTCAAAGGTAACTTTTAAATAAAAGGGATCACCAGACTGAATATTTTTGAAATAATTTTAACCAGGGATGAAATATGCCTATACTAGGAAGATGAAGATACATCACAATTGAAGCAATGACTGCCAAGAGGTGGGCGCAGTGTAATCAAAACAAAACAGACCACTCAGGAGTAAGATTATGACAATATTTCCTTTGGGATGGTGAAAACATTTTCCTATAGACCCTCTGGAGGGCTAAAGAATAATAATATGAGCTGATTATGAGATGCTTTTGAGAAAGTTACAAAAAACCTGTGGTGAACATTATCTTGGCAAGCTTCACATCTTCTTGATGACAATGTTCCTATAATTTTCGCTCGTTAAACAAGGGAAATTCTGAGAGATTCAATGAGAAATCATTGACATCCACTTTATAGTCAGAATTGACTCCAACTGCTTTCTGTTTCATAATCATAAAAAAATTACATTTAAGAAGACTGCTGTTTGGTTGTAAGAGCAATCTGGTTGCGAAATCTGTCACCCCATTGATCGCCAGCATTGATTTGGCTGATCTAGCAGGCTAGCCAGGTGTTCCCTTCTTTCTTCACTGCGCCATGTGTTTTTCTCCTGGCACTGCATGCTTGAAGAGGACTGCCTTCCCTGATAAAAGGAGGATCATCCTTTGGTCAAGGGTACATGAGCAGCTGTGCTCCACTGCTAGAATCTCCAAACAAGTCTTAAAGAGACTGCTGGCAAGATGGTGCCCAGGTAAGCAATCCATACTTAGCTCTCGGTGGTGATCAATGGTTCCAGTGTCCCCAGTGGGGGAGTTTCTGGTAAGGGAAAAGAGCCAAAGACCTTCCTATATCCAAGTGGAGACACACCCCCACTTGTGCCTTGCCCCAGAGGTCTGTCGATTTTGACGTGATCTCAGGGATTCCCCAGGCCGTGCTAGCTGTACTGCACCAGCACATTGACCTGATCCCAGGGATTCCCCAGCCCATGCTGGCTATACTGCATGACCACCAAGGTCAACACCCATCAATTACCCCACCTATGCCCTGCCCTGGTCATCATCCCTGGCATGGAATCTTGCCCTGCACAGTCCCCCACAGCCAAGGCTAGACTGCCAAATGGTACCTGTCCACCCACAGAATTCCCTTACAGCAGCTGGCTGCCCAAAGATTTTGCCTTGGAGAGCTTCTCCCTTTTCTCATAGTCCCCATCTTTCTATGGGGTGCCTCCTACAATCCACTCTGAACCGTAGTCCACCTGCAGATCATTTGGTCATCTATAGCAACACAAGCTCTCTACACCATCACATGACAACCCCTACCCTGCAGTAGCTGCATCTTCTGTGCCTGCGGGATTCAGAACCAGCCACCTCCCTGACTGTGAGGAACTGTGCAATCAGTTTCTCCCACATCCAGACCATGTTGTTCAGTGCCTACTGGCTGTTCCTGTGGTCCTGCCCTGCTGGTCACACTAGCTCAGACCCCACGTGACTACTACACACTGATTGTCCCTCCTCAGCCTTATCACTGCACCCTCTGCTCGTCAGCAGTCATATTGAGTTCCTCACAACTGAAGCTGGACCTCCACATGATCACAGTCTGGGTGTGGCACTCTCTACCGTGGGCTAATCCCTCCTCCCAAAGCTCTTTTCTCTACACGTGGAGGCTGGTCCTATCCCTTACAGGTCCTTCTCACTAAGCAGCAGTGGCTAACCCTGCCTGCAGTTCACCTGCAGTCATTTTAATCATTTGCAGCTGTAGCAGCTATCACCCACGTTGCTTGACGTCCTATCTCTCCAAGTCTGAAGCAATGGTGACTCTTCCCCAGCCCTCTACCCTCAGCTGCAGTTATCGGTCCCATGCTCTCATGGCACCCCCCCACAGGGGCAGCAATAGCTACCCCCACCAGTGACTGGTACACCCAACCTGTGTAGGCTTTCTTCTGACAGTTGTAGCAGTGGCATTGTCCCTACCTTTGCTGACCTCCTCTCCTGTAGAAGTGAGGACACTTTCACCATCATCACCAACAGCTAAATTAAATAGGGTTGGTGCCCTATTTAAAAATAAAAAAGACTGAAAATTTGGCATGACAGCTCAGACTAGACCCACGACCAAACTGCAGGCCTGCCCCAATTAGCCCATGGGGCATACAGAGAGTCACCAGTCACAACCCAGTGTCTGTGGCACCACGCCACTGTTGGCTACTGTGTTGCTACTGCATTCTGTCTATATAGCAGTCTGACTCACAACAATAGAAGACCACAGGAAACCCTCAAAGACACTCTTATCAGTCATAACAGAGAGTTCAGGGCCCCTTGGTCTCCCAGAAACAAGGTGCCCAATTCTTCCAAAATGTCTTGTAACCAAACAACATACTACAACACCCTCAACAAGGAAGCAAGAAAGACAAAACACAACAGCAGAACTAACCATGCTCATAAAAGAATCAGACATGGATCTGCCACAAGAAGAAATCTTCAGTAGCCTGCTTGGAGTAATACAGGAGATGAAGGAAGCAGTGCAGAATAATGATGCAATGACAGAGGAGATGAAGTCCATTAGATAGGGGTTGAAGTCCATGATAAAGAAGATGAAATCCCCACTCCAAAAAGAAACAAAGGAAATAATGGCTGAGGATCACAGGATCATGGATCTCATGAACAGACTAGAGCAGGGAAAGATCCAAACCACGGATCCTGAAGACAATCAGGCAGACTTCAGCAAATGAGAAAGAAAGTCAAACAAGATAATCAAAAAGACAGAAGTAAATCTGAGACAGATGCTATGAAGAAGAAGAATATCCCAATGATTAGTATACCAGAACAAAACTCAACAGAGAAGTCAACAGCTAAATTAGCAAGGGAATTTCTGGAGGCAAATGTTCCCACTTTAATGAATGAGAATCAGACACTCATATATGAAACAGAGAGGACACTAATTAGACAAAATCCCAGGAAGAACTAAACAAGGGATAAAATAGTTAAATTATCCAACTTCAAGGAAAAATAGAAAAATTTAAGAGCAGAAGAGAAAAAAAAGTGGTCACATACAATGGTGCTCAGGTAAGAATATGCTCAAACATATCAGAAGAACCTATGAAGATGAGGACAGAGTGGAGGAACATCTGAAATGAAAGAAAAAAAAAGGCCTGCCAGATAATCTTCTACTCTGCCAAATTATTTATTAAGAAAGATAGCGGGGTACGAGTCTTCCAGGACAATGAAATACTCAAATAACATTCCCAAACCTGGGGAAAATCCTTGCTGATTCACTATGGTCAGAATATCAACATCCATCAAACACAAGCAGGAGAGCACTGTATAGTCCAACTCCCTCCAGAAACCAAAGTACTAAAAACAATGACCAGGATAACATTACCTCTGGAAAAGAAGGAAAAGAAGGCAAGAATGAAGCCCCACATACAAACACAGCCAATTGATATGAAGGGAAATATGAAAACACCCAACACAAAAGGCACAAGATAATGGCAATGAATCCACTGATTTGATAACTCTGAATGTCAGTGGTCCCAATTCACACATTAAAAGATAAAGGCTAGCAGACTGGCCCAGAAAACATAACCTTTCACACTGCTATATACAAGAGGCACATCCTAAACTTGCAGACAAAAAAAAAAAATGACTAAGAATAAAAGGCTAATGGAAAACATACCAGGCAAAAGACATCTTCAAAAAATCAGGGGTTGCAATCTTACTCTCTGACAAAATTGACCTCCAGGTGCAAACCATAAAAAGAAACAAAGAAGGTCACTATATTATGCTCAAAGGATCAGTAAACCAGGAATCAGTGAGCATAGTAAATATATATCCAGTAATTGAGAAATCGACAAAATATGTCAAAAAAAACTATTCAAAAGATGAAAAAAGAAATCACAGAATCAACAATCATGATAGGTGACTGCTATCAGAGAAAGACAGATCACTGGGAAAGAAGCTCAGAAAGGAGACTACAGATCTAAACACTATAGCTAGCCACTTGGTTCTGATTGATATAGAGATAGTTTTTCATCAAAATGCAAAAAAATTCACATTATTTTCAAATGCTTGTGGCTCATTTTTGAAAATAAACCACATGCTGGTATACAAGTCAAACCTGAGTAAATTTAAACCCATTACTAAGATATTCTTCCCAGGTCAAGACACTATATAGCTGGGGATTAATAAAAGGATTACCAGATAAACAAAAGCAAACAATTGAAGGATGATAACGAAGGTGGTACTGGACCAGATTAGAGAAGAGTTTAGGAATTTTCTAGAAATTAATGAGAATTAGAATACAACATACCCAAAAATAAGGGATACTACAAAAATTGTTATCAGAGGTAACTTGATAGCAATAAGTGTATTTATGATAAAGGAAGACAGACTTATGACTGATATGCTTTCACAAAACCTCCAGCAAAGAAAATAGAGTTAACAAAAGAAATCCTCCAATAAAAAAAGAAAAGAAATAATAAAAACCATGACAGAGTTAAACCAGTGGGAAGACAAGAGAACAATGCAAAAAATTAATGCAGCAAAAGCTGGTTCTTTGAAAAGATAAACAAAATAAATAGACCATTGGAAAATCTTACCAAGGAAAGGAAAGAGCAAACATTATAGCTAGATGAGGGATGCACCATGGGAAATCAATAATAAAGTCCTATGAAAGTTGGATAAGTACAAAGTACGACGAAAGCAAAAGTCTGTATTCCAATGAATTCAACCACAAGGAAGACATGGACAACACTTGGAAAAACAATCCCTCCCTAGATTATCCCATGTAGAGGTCAAGAACCTAACCATACCATAGTGAAAAAGAAAATACCTAAGTTTACCAAGACCCTACCATTTAAAAAAGCTCCTTGAACAGATGGCATCACAGGAGAATTTTTCAAGTACAGAGCTGAGAACAACCCTCCACTAACCCCCATGCCCCCACACTCATTTTCCAAAGCTAGTGTAACTTTGATAACCACATAAGGCAAGGACCCTACAAGAATTAGGGAACTAAAGACCAAGATTCCCAATGAATATAGATGCAGAAGTCCTTTACAAGATTTTGACCAATAGAAAACAAAAGTAGATGATCAGGTAGGATTCATCCCAGGGATAGTTTGACATCAGAAAATCCATCAACATTATTTGCCACTTTCATAAGGAAAAGTATAAAAATCACAGGATAATATTGAGAGATTCCAAAAAAGCATTTGGCAACATCCAACATCCATTCCTAATTAAGATATTCAAGAAGATAAGAATGGAAGAAAAATTCCTTAAATT